>LUCG01208253.1:0-14774 GCA_001633085.1 Carthamus tinctorius | reverse complement strand
GTGGCGCTGATGTGGCAGCTGGTATTGAGTGGTATGAGTGGTATGGCTGTGGATGGCCTAAACACCCCTATTTGGCACAACACTCTACCAAAGCACCAAGTGGAGCAAACGTGCACTCTCTTTTCAGGCCGACAAAATTGACAATTTACTGAACTACCCATATCAAACTAAAACCCTAAAAACCTTACACAATTCCTTCACCCACCCAGTTCTGTCTAGTCTAGTCCACGTATCAAATGCACGCTTGCATAGATTTGGACCTGCAAACTAAAGATTTGACCAAACAAAATTGGACCTAAATATAAGTAGGGGTGTAAGTGAGTCGAGCTGCTTGTGAGCTACTCGAAATTGACTCGTTAAAACTTAAAAGCTTGATTCAAAACTGAGCCGAGCTCGAGCTTCATTTTAGACTCGTTTAATAAACGAGCTCAAGCTCCTTTATGATTAAGCTTGAGCTTAAACAAGCCTCAGTTAGTATAAAATATACTATATATATTTAATATAATACACACACACACACACATATATATATATATATAAATTAAATAATAGATACTATAAATAATAAAAAAATAAATCGAGCCCGAAAAGTATAAACGAGCTCGAGCTTCTATAGGTTAACAAGCTCGAGCGGAGCTTAGGCTTGTCTGACAAATGAGCCGAGCCCGAGCCTACTCAATTCTGGATGAGCCGAGCTCGAGCTTTGTTAGGCTCGGGATCGGCTCGGCTCGTTTACACCCCTGATAGACATTATAAGTAGAGCTAAAACCTCATCTAATTTCTGCAAATTTTTCAAGTGTATCAAACGAATGATCACAGATAACATTAAAAGCCTAAACAAAGACTAATTGATTAATTAATTACCTTTTTTGTTTCTTCATCAGGCCTTGGATTTCTTCTACACTTATATTCACATTTACACTAAATATGACCTGAGTTTTTCCCACTGGGATTTGGTTAGTATGAATGATAATGCACATCACACGATCTCGCCTTCACCTACGCATGGATTTCTAGAACCGCCTCTCCTGCAATCCAAAAATATTATCGCGTTAATGTTGGAAACAAGGACGCGATTGAAGTAAAACTTGTTGTAGCATGTTTGGAATATGAGCTGGGACATGACTGAGTAGGACAAAAGTGCTTTTTTCCCCTTGTGTCACTAGAATAGGTGGAAAAAATATCAGGGAGATAAGACAAGATTGGTAAATAGCAATAAATTACAAACCATATGAGCAAAAATGGAAATTTCTACACCACAGGGACGAAGACCGAAATTCATAACAAACAAGTACTAATTGTAATTTACTCTTCTATATATGATAACTTACTCGACTGAGATGTAAACGAAGCTTACCATGCATTCTCTTGACAAATCGTTCGAACTCCATGATGTTGTGGGGTTCCATAAGTAGCGGACCGAGTCTAAGGTAAGTAAAAGCAGAGTAATGCCTTCCATCTGGATCGTTCAGAGGCTTGGCCTTCTCGAGTACATGGTTATAGCTTACTTTGTCAAGGCAAGGAAGAACGTTCTCACTCGTGATAAGTAAAGAAGAATCCCAAGCAGCATTCACCACCTACATCCCAAGAAACTTATTCAGCATTTTCAACCAAAAAAAAACAAAGAGTCGTTGACTTTTCAAACCACCATGCAACGGGGGACCCACTTTATAGCACAGGACCACTTCGTTCCTGTGTCACAATGTAAAAATTTATAGGGTGCGAAGGTTATCATTTTGTTGTGTGCAACCGTATATATTTTGAAGCTAAAATGATGTCAACAAATTCACCTTCGTAGAGTTGCTTTTCTCCCACCTAGGCATGGGTTCAAAATTCAAATCCAGTGTGGGTCATTTTTTTATTTTTTAGCTTTTAATTTCAGATTTATTATGTTTCGACAAATAGTAAGAAACTAACCAAATATCTATATATTCATGTCTTATAGTCAACTGGTGCCACCACTTTGAAAAAATTCCTAGGTGGCTCTGCCCCATTGCTTGGATTTTGTTGCAAACTTTCCATCGTTATTGTAAAAATGCCACAAAAATATACTCCATCCGCCCCAAAAGAAATGTCCACTATGCAAAAGGCACACAGTTCTATAAATATGTAATTGTTATACTCTCTTTTACATGAAATTTTTTCCGTTAGTAACAGAGGGAGTAATGAATTTCTCAATCTCATAATTAAGAAAAGAATTAAAAATATGCACTTCATTTTGAAAGTGGACACTTATTTTGGGATGGATGGATTATTGTAGCTTGCAAAAATTGTACATTTCGATAAACATGGAACTGTAGATGCAAAACAACCCATTATACTCTTGGCACTTTTTTCTCCAAAATCGATTCATGCAAAGTCAATGTGTTCTTGTTTTCTTCTTTTTTGGCATTTAGCAAAAACAATGGTATATTTGCAACGAAAGCCAAGTGCAATGGTTAGACAAGTCGATCACCAAAAGAAACAGGTAAGAAAGAAAGCTACACTTCTTTCTTTTTCTTATCCTATTTATTTATAACAACTTAGTAAGGGCTTATTACGGTAGGGATAGCTAAATTTGAAACAAGTGCAACTTCATTAAGAATTCTCAAATCTCATAGGAGCAATAGAGCAATCCTTCAACAAGCAGTACTCCCCCTTAAAGGCAGCGATTCAGTTATTTATTTGCAGTTTTTAATTGTAAAGGGTATTAAAGTCATATTTTCTTTTTTGGAGGTATACAAGGTACTTGACTAAAGCCTAAAGGTCAAAGAATTTCATAAAACAATATATTCAGTCAACAGATTTTCAAAGGACATAGTAGGTATAAACTTACTTGCCAAGCTAACCCATCAGGATCTCCAAGTGCTTCTGACGAGTCCATGTGTGGATCCGAGATGCTCATTTGAGCCAATGTGAAGTTTAAGGAAACCCCATGCTTCTTTAACATTTCCATAATAGCAGCATATCCATCACGGTTGGATGGATTGTAAAAGCCAGCAGTTAACTCGGCGGCATGACTTGCTGTCTTGTACCACCAATGAACACCTGATAGCTGCTCGGGAATTAAAATATCGAAAACAAATTGAATCAAATCATATCACAAAATATCATACATCCTCATATATTGACAATATGAATATAGTTATTGTAACAACTCATCCCACATGGATACAAAATTAGATTTGAGAGCTCCTTATAAGCTTAAAGTAGGACTATGTTGCAAATCAAGATCATATGGTAAAACCTTCTATTAAAACGGAAGTGAATACAAAGGGTTTCTCAGTTTTCAAGAGACTGAGACCTCTCCCAAGATTGTTGCCAATCTCAATTTCACACAAAACTCATTGATACCCCCTCTAATCCCAACCTATTTATTTATACCTGATATCCTGCATTGACAAATTGACAAATTGTACTAGTGCAGTAACTAATTCTTGTACCTTCCTATTGATATCGACTCTTACCACTATTGACTATTTGACCCAGGGTATAACAGACTACTAATAGCTTCCACCATGGCTTGAAGTTGATTTGGAGGTCATTGGGTTAGCTTGTTGCTTTGGGCTATAGGGATTTACAAAGGGTATTAGAGTTGATCCTTGTACCATCCGGATGGTGGGGCAAACCTCGTAGAGCATGATGAATCCTTGAGAAGAGGGGGGTGTTTGTAATAGAATCTCACATAACTGATGAACAAGGAGGATGCCGGGAAGGCCTAATGAGGACATCAGGAATTTAAGTGGGGGAGTTTGTATTCACTCGTTCCACATGAATACAAAATAAAGATTTGTGAGCCCGTATAAGCTTAAAGTTGTGAGCCACCAATAACTTCCACCGTGGCTTTTGAGTTGAGATACTTTGGGTTAGGCATTATAGTTGTGAAACAAGTGCGTGAACCAAAGTTCCCTAGGAAAGCTTGAGATTGATGCATGTCAAAACTTTATCAAACACCCACAACCCCACCTAGGTTGAAACAAGTTCAGTTTGAATCAAGATAAGATATAGAAGAAATTGCTTCATTTTATCTCAAAATATTTTGCAAATCAACTCACCTTTGTAGTGATGAAAGTTCCTTCAAAGGCAAATTTAGCCAGAGAGAGCACCCGATCACCATGGTTGATCAATAGTTGAGAATACCAATTGAGAAAGAACCTGCCATAATAGCTATCATAATCGCCTCCATTACAAAAGAATCCGGTTTCATGCGGCCGAGAATTGTAGGAACCTGCATTTTCTGGTCCTCTCGCCCAGAACAAGTGTCCCCTTGTTTCAGCTGCCTTGGTCAGGCTCTTCAACATATATCGATCATAACACTGAAGATCCAAAACCAAACAAGAAGTATAAGCTTAAAAAGTAATTAATTACAAGATGGGTAGTAACATGATAGATAAAACATTCTAATTTACATGTACAGATCAGGTAGTATAAACCAAACTAGCCCTGTATAAATGCCACCCTAGTTGTGCGTCTCCAAGAACTCCTATCAGAGGTCAGGACCTTGGAAATGCTTAAGGGACTGTTAGATTCAGGTAGCAGAATGAAAATGGGAATGAATTTTGCATTGCCCCCCAATTTAACATGGATGAAAATATGGGCTTGTGACGGAATGAGCCCATTGTATTATATAAAACCGTACACTTCCTTTTATTTTCAATCTCATTAGTTACTGCTTAATACGGAACCCCGTAGGGGCCTTTGGGGGCCATCTAATACATATTAAATTAGTCTTTAAATAATACAAAAAATAATTTGAATTTAGCCACTTTTTTCATTTTTCCGTTCCATCCACTACATGATATGTAAAAATTAGTTTTTAAATAATACAAAAAAATAACTTGCATTTAGCCATTTTCATCATTTTTCCTTCCAATCCACTAGATATTATATTATTAATATTAATTATATATAAAAATTAATGTTTAAGTTGGTATATAGTGTTATATTACTATTCTAAGGGTTCCTTTTATTAGTTCATACTAGCAGTCCAAAAGCATAACAAATTTGTAGCACCATTTTTTCGGTTAATAGTTTAAACGTTCTTAGTTTTAGTCTTACATTAACCAATGTTTTTCTAAAATTTAATATTAGATCATAGCAAAAAAAAACGAGTTACACTAAGTCTATAATATTATATTTCGGCCTCTGGGAATAACAGATATGAGGAGGTCAAACCTTATACTGTGGAACATCAATGTTATTCTAGACAGTTATATATCAAGGATTACCTGAAATTCACCGACACCAGGATATCTCCAACCATGCTTTACAGGATTAGATGGATATCGTAGTTCCCCACATGGACCCAATCCAATTTCAATCATCGAGATGACTCCATCTACAAAGAACTCGTCAAATTCAACCCGAAAGCTTCTCATGTAGTCAAAGTAAACCTACATTGTTTTTGATAACATCAACATGCCACATATATATAGTGACCACAACATGCACACTAACATGTCAACAATAATGCAACTAGAAATAGTACCTCTGAAGCAGTGCGACCTCTTAGAACACGTTCTTTGTCAATCCCCCATGAGAGACACTCAGGGTTGCGTCTTCCTGATTTATCTGTGAAAAAGATGTCTGGATTGCTCCGGCCAATTTCAGCCACCCAATGTGGGAGAGGTATACAAACATCATCACCAACATTTCCTCCGCATTCATGGAAAGACATTACCACCTGGGAAAATTTAGATGTAAATAATTGGTTTTATATTCAAAATACTAGTGTGTTCTCGAATTTTAGAAGAAAGAAAATGAAAAGAAGGGAAACGAAAGAAAGTTTTTTATTTGTGCTCATGAAGGGGAAGGGAAGGTGCGGAAAGGAAACAATTTTTCATGTTCTTGAACTGGAGGGAAAGGAAAGAAAAGACGTCATTTTCACGAATATACCCTTTATATTTGTTTCTCTCACTTTTACTTATAAATTATACTCATATTTTTGTCATAACAAATCACAAACTCTTTTAGACTGTCTTTTCTTACCTCTCTTTGCACATTTGGGAGAAAAGGTTCGGGAGGAAACATAAATGATATTTTCCCTCCTATTCCTTTCCTTTCCATCCTAAAAAGTTTCGAGAACACGTGATTTTTTTGTTTTCCCCTCCTTTTCCTTCAGAAAAAAGGTTTTGAAAACAGAGTGTAGGTGTTGACGGTATATGTCTTTGTCCTAGGATCAGAAACGGGTGATGGAAGTGGGAATATAGTATCATATCTTCAGTAAGACACACCTGTAACTTTAGTTTAAGTTCGCGCACCATCTGAAACAGTCTTTTATATCCCTTCCAGTTATACTCCTGCGGGACATGTGCTTCAACTATACCCCACCAACAATCAACCATTATGCCATCGACATTGATAGACTTCAAAACCCTTAATTGCTTTAGAAGACCGTCAGGATCAACAAGTTCACACTTCATATTAATTGCTCCTAACTGCACATCAATTTGTAATACATGATACATCACATACACACTTGAAACATCCCCTCATCCTAGATGGTGTCAAATTAATATAGTAAGCTCCGTATTAAACAACTAAAAACTATGTGTTCCATGAAGTCCAAGATTGAACTTCAACAGTTTCTCCATTTTGGAGGTTTCAACATTAATTATATCATTAAAACATCCAATATATTTAAAGGGTTGGGTTCCGGTGAGAACTTGAGGTTATCGTGAGAAGCGTGACAAGTGGTCATCAACCGTTGGATGAGAAATGGATGCACATTAGGAAGAGATGTACCGAGATAAGATGCACCGGATCAATTCCCTTCTAAAGAGCAATTCATGGGAGGGCAAGAGATAAAAAGAGATCAAGGGTTCAGATCCACTTCTCACTGTTAACTCAACTTCTCACATGATCCTTCGCCTAGATTTAAAATCCCAACAAATTTACATATAAATTTTATATGAAACGATAATACATTCGCTAAAAAACATTTATGTCTTCAGCATTTAANCTCTCTCTCTCTCTCTATTTTGAAAGATGATCTATGGAGCAAAAAAAAGGTTATAACTCAAAAGTCTCCATTTTGAAAAATCTGTTGAAGATGCTATAAAAAGATTGATAGCAAGTCCTTTAACAGAAACTACACAACAGAAGAGGAGAAATGTTAACTCTTTGCAAGGATATCGGACTTACGGGAAGCAATACATAAACAGGAACATAAGGAGTACCAGCAAAGTCGCGTTCCTGTAACTTTGATGGCATGTCAACAACCTAACAAAAAGGAGAAAGAGCATATTGTGAATAACATATCCACCATGGAAACGTGTTAGAAAACTGGATATGAAAATAACATACTAAAGGTCAGCGTTAGCATTTTAAACTCTAAACCCTAGGAAATAAGTTTCCCAAATGTAAGGCAACTAGGAAATAAGTTTTCAAATATTAAAATTATCAATGAGATAAGCAGACATTGCAAATTTATTGATTGTTTATTTGGAAACAGAAACTAAATAGAAATCAGAAGCCAAGCCGAGATATGATTCTCTAACCTGTCTGCCGCTAACAGTATCTACAGAAACTCCCATAAGAGGATCCTCCTGACCATCAACTTCAACTCCAAGCATATGAGAAGACTGAGACCTCCCACTTGAAACATCATAAGCAGAAGAAGAAGGAACATAGAGAGCTTTCATTTGGCATGCCTCACTATCCATCCTAATTGGGCAGGTGGAAGAAATGCCTCTTAAAGAAGCAGCTTGGTTCTGCTGCAGTGGCAGTGACGTAGATGAAGTTGCCACTGTACTTGATGCACCAGCAGCAGGTCTCACTCCCTGTATATTTAACAGGTGCACCATCAACCTACAGATCGCTAAGATCTAAACAATGCAGGTAAAACACCAGATAATGAGGTCAAGTTACTGTGTGTGAAGAAATCTAACATGGGTCGAAGAGAGAAGATGACTCCCTTCCCTTATCCATGCTAATGTTATCTTGAATTTGCTTCATGTGCAACTTTTTCACATTAACAGAATACAACTCATGTTGAGAGTAGTAACAGACCACCAAACCTAGGGAGAATTCACTAGCAACCACAAAGGAAATGGACAAACTGCAGGTTTACTACATGCTAGATGGACTTTTCACTTTCGAGGTTTGACTGCCAAAATGCTATTTCCTTAGATGTTGAAATTATATATCTTTATTGAATACATATAATGCGTTATGAGTACAAGATACAACTCTACATTATGTATATATATATATAATAATTATTATTATTATTATTATTATAGGAACCATTGTTTTTGGATCGCTTTACCATCGCAATAATCGCTATTTCAAATCACAGTCCTAACCACAATTTCATATTTTGACTGCTATATCGACATAGATGCTAATTACATAAAGTAATGTATGTGTGACAAACTAGGTTTCTATGAAATTATCGTTCTTGAAGCCAAATTTACTACAAGATAACAACACCCAGCAAGGCATAATCATCTGCCACTCCATGTGAATAATGAATATACTTCTTGATGGTAAAAAAAATAACAGAAACATCAATGCTGCTCTCCAAATTGATGTATAATAGTACGTAACAAGAAGATATGCAGTGATGCAGGAGGTTAAGATTTCAAAGATAATACCTGCGATCTTGATGGAAAAGTGGTTCCATCAGGAAGAACAACCCAACCAGCTTCTCTCGCTAGGGCTGCAATCACATCGTTGATATCAGCTCTAACCCTAAGATTGTAGTTCCCATGTCTTCTAAGGCCTGCCAAAATCTTCGCTGTAATTGCCCTCCGTTGTCGCTCGCGAAGCTTTGTTCTCTCTTTTTCTTCTACCGGTCTACACCTTCGACCACCTCCTTGTGGAGTCATTTGGTCTTGAAACTGCTGCTGATGCTGAAACCTATTATTGCTTCTGCTTGATGTAAGAAGTCCTCCATCAACACCCACCATTGTTGGAGGTGTTGAGTTCTTATCGTCATCATCTTCATCATTCTCACCTTCTTCTTTCACATCTAAACCCATTTCGTCATCCTCTTCTTCACTTGTCCCAAATCTCTGCATTTCAGTTGCCATAAATCTGCACAGACTGGGAGGATAATACAAGGCCTCAAAATGCTAGAAATAGAAGCATCCCTCCATGATCAGCACCATACTCAATTTTCGACTCCCCTAACGTCTGTCGAAATGATTAAGATACCATGTTAGAACCCTTGTGCACATTGATTACAATTTTGAACCGACAAAAAGATGAAACATATTCATCAACAAAGAACCACGATCTTCATCATGGCGCATAGTTCCCGCCAAAATCGGAAGTCCCAAAGAAAAAAAACGAACTAAATAAAAGCTAAACTCAACAACATTCCAGTTGAAAAAAAAAATAAACATTTTCTAACTTCAATCAAACTTAACATTTTCATTCAAGCATCACGAAAAGCAACAAACTCTCAAAAGCTTTGTGGACATTGATAACATTTTTGAACAGGCAAAATGATGAAGCAGGTAGATATTTTAGTTGATAAAGAAATCAAGAAAATGTAAATGTTATTATTTCCTTTCTCATGCACGATACTTTGCCGGCATTGAAACAGTACCACTTTCAGTATGACCTAATAACAAACAAAAGACATATTACTCTACCAGCAGAACTAAATTCCAACCAACCTTCACTGATACAACCAAACTATCATTAGCTCGTAACAACCTACAAATTCAACCACCTAAAAGGCTGAAGAGTTTATATTTATATTCCATACATTTCACAGTACGAATTTTTTACTCCATTTTTCATACCAAAAATGACACAAACAAGGACAATCATGTCAAACCACAAATTCATCAACGAAGAATCAATAGTTCTCAATAGTTCCAAAGCAAAAAAACGAGCTAAACAAAGCTAAATTCAGCAACATTCCTACGAAAAAACAAGGAATTTCACCATTTCCTAACTTCATCCAAGCAATTTTCACTCATTCATCACAAAAAAATATCAACAAAATTATAAAAATTTAAGCAATATTCCTCACCGGTAAAGCTTCAAAAACCTCCATCTTCGTCTTCATAAAGCTACAAAAAAGACACGATAATCAGCGGTTAGATCTAGAGAGAGAGAATCGTGCGGTGAGGTCGCCGGAGTTCAGCATCCGCCGGAGGAAAAAAAAGGTGATTGTTGAGATTTTCCGGCGAGGTTAGGGTTAGGTTATGGGCACTCGTGTGAAGGAATTGGGCACACACGAACGAAGGGGAGAGGGGATTGGGTGTGTGTGAAGCATATGATACCAAACGTGCGAGCTCACACGCTTTGTGCGTGCGAGAAGAGTGGGGCCACGAGAATTTGATGTGTGACCGGAATACCCCCCAAAATCACGTGAATTAACACACCCTTTGTATTTTTTATGTTTTTAAGAGAAATTAGTTTTTTTAACCATTTAAAAGTATCTTCCTAACCATTTTCTTCTCAAAAATTTTAAAGTAGTTAACGTTTTTTGTTAAAAAGAGAACTTCGCTAAAAACAACCTCAGCTAATAGCGAAAGAGGGTTGAAAACATAACAGTCTACTATTCAGGGGTCAAAGGTGTATGTTGTTCAGGGACCAAAAGTTTAACTTTTAAAACATTTCCACTATTAACGGAGGTTTTTTTTTGTAAGGGTGTCCGGGCCAAAGTCCGACTAATCCCCGANACGGGAAGGCTCGAACTCGGTTAGGGCGCTATGAACCCCCGAGCGATAACCAATCCGCCACAGCACTGAAAGACTATTAGCGGAGGTTGTTTTTAGCAGAAAAGTTAACTATTTAGAAATTTTGAGGAGAAAATGGTTCGAAGATGTTAAGGATATTTTTAACTGCTAAAAATTTTATTTTCTCTATTTGTAATTACACAATTAAAATTTTATTTATCATTTTTGTTTAATGTTTTATGATGATATTGGTTACATTGTTTTTAAGGAAACTTATTTTTTTAGCAATTTAAAAATGATTTTTTGATCTGCTAGTCATTTTCTTATAAAATTATGCAAACTAGCCATCAGTTCATCATTATATGGTCGCCAATGGTGGACATATGCTAAAATGCCCAAAAGGTACACAAACCACCCCCTGTCCGCCAAAAGTGATCTCTGCCATTAGCGGACATAGAAAGGTGTCCGCCAAAAATGGCCTTTTTCTCTCTCACATGGCATTAAAGAAATCTAAACTCTACTTTCATGGTGTCCACCAAATGGAGAAAAGGAAAATCCAAAGAAAACATAATAAGTGAATAAATATAAATTAAAAAATGAATATCATTAAAAAATATAGTCTCCGCCAAAATGGCATTAAAAAAATGGTACTCGTCAATGGCGGAGCCCTTTTTTGCCGGACTGGGTTGTTCTGAGACATCTAAGTTATGGATTTTGAGTTGGGAAAATATTCTTTTAGTCTCTAAAAGAATCGAGAGTGTTTCGTACTGAAAAGTCGAATTTATAGCTTTGGGGGTGTTTGAGCGAAAGTGACCGCAAGCGTGCCATATGTGTAACACCCCAAATGTGTTTTCTATAAATGGGTGGTGAAGGACCAGGAGAACGGTCGAGGAACACCTGAGAAAATGGTCTAAGAAAGTCAAAGGGAACGATCGAGAACTCAATTGAAAAGACACTAGGTACGTTTGGCGCGAGAGTGACAGCAATAGTGACATTTGTCACTTTAGTTGTCACAATCGCAGCGAAAGTGCCAGCGAAGGTGACAATTGTCATTTTAGCGGAGTGGAGTTTAGCCATGGTACATTTTACGCGAAAGTGACATTTGTCACCTTAGTTGTCACTCTCGTGATCCAGGGTATAAATTTGACCTTCAAGGCCATTTTCTTCATTTCACTGTATCTTCTTCATCACAACTCCATTTGAGCCGATTCTTTGCGACGTTCTCGATTTTTGTAGCTATTCAAGACTAGCTTAAGAGATTTAAAGTTGATTGAAGGATTCAAGAGTATTTAGGATGGGTAACCCTCTCATCTCTCTCAGTTTTAAGTTAGGTTTTGTGTGTTCTTCATTTCCATTCCTTTTTCTCCCCTTTTGATCTTAGGTTTTGTATTTTTTGAGGTGGATACAGTGTTTTGGAAGTTGTGGAGCTATGATTTGGAGTGTGTACTTGTAGATCTAAAGTCTTCTTCAAAGAAAACTCAAGGTTTGGTGGAAACATAAATTTAGCCTAAATCTAGCAAAGTGAGTTCAAGTTGTTTTGTGAAAACGTTGTACATGTCAAAATTTGTGTATTTTGGGTATTAACATGTTCTTTCTGGATATTTATCAAATGTGTTGATTATTTGACAAAGTTTGGATAATTGGTAAATTTGGGTAAATAAATCTTGTAAAATGCTTAGTTTTGGGTTTATGGACAATTTGACAAATAAATCTCAAGAATATATTATTTTAGTGATTTATTGTGTAAATGGAGGTTATTTGATGTTAGTGCATTTTAACATATATGGTTTTATAAAATATAAAAAGAAATGTATGATATTGTGTTATGAGACATTTTGGAAAATGTAAGAACGATTTCTTTTGGAAAAATAGTTGTTGAGACCAACGATGAGTTTTTGGGTTGATTATATTTATGAAATATATGTTTGCATAAAAGTGGGTTGAATGCATTGTATTGATCGTTTTTGACTTTATTGAGTAGTCAAGTCGAGTTTTTGAGTTTTTGACTCGTTTTAACCATGTTGGGTCTTGGGGGAATTTTCTCGGTTTTAATTGCCCGATGTGGGGCTTTTGGTATGTTTTGCATTTTATTGCATCTTACTGAGATTTAGTTTGGGATTTGGGATTGGAAATTTTGTTGGGAAATAATAATGGATAAAATCCAAGGCGTACTAGTGAATTCCAATATAGGGCAGTTATACCCTTGAGGTGGAACTTGTCTAGATTTAGATATACAATAAAATCCAAGAAGTCCTTGAGGTGTAACCCGACAGGGTAGAAAATAAAGGCAAATGCTATCTAGTAATTTTAATTGGTTGTCACTAGTCTGCAATAAAATTCAGGGAGTCTTAGGGTGTAATCCGACGAGGTAGACAATAAAGGTAAAATGGGTTGAGGTTGTGATGTCAGGTGCGACATGTGCATTAAGAGCAGGAGTTTAGGTGCTATTTAGCGATTTGTCACCTTGATGGAAACGAGTCTGCCCCATATGTCAAGAGTTGTCTCTTGTATTCATGTTTCCGCGTAGAATCTTTAGGTATTGAGTTTTAACCGTATTTTTGGTAATACTTCGGGTGTGGATTTCCATCCATTGGTATGATTTTGAGTATTAAACCTCAATCACGTTTTGAAGGTTTTGGAAGTTACTCTTGATACATGTTTTATTCATATTTGGGTGAGTACTAAGTTTGAGTTTCACGCTAAAATAATGTTTTTGGGTTAATATTTTCATTTATGGAGACAATGAAATTTGAGAAAGATGTTGCTTTTACATCATTTTATGATTTTGGGAAATGGTTGTTTAAATAACATTCTTTCAATTTACCGTTTTATATAATTAATTATAAACTCACTAGGCATAAGCCTAACCCTTTTTATTTGTTGGCATGTGCATCAGATCCTTGGGGAAAGGTTCTAGCGATAACGTGATGAAAAGTTAAGTGCTAGTTAGATGCACCGTGCACAAGTATGTTATAGCTATCCAGTGATGTTTTCTAGGCCTTGAAGATAACAACATTTATTGGGTTTTAGTAACACAAGTCCTTATTTTAGATATTCTATAAAGTTTGACTTGTATTTATTAAGGTTAAACCTTACATTGTTACTTTAGGTTATTCAGTTATCGATGTTTAGGAAAAAATCTATATTAGTTGCTCTTTTCAGGTATGAGGGTGTTACATTGTTTTTGGGCTTTTAACATACGTTCGTCATTGGTGACTATGATAGCGGACCTGATGAGTATGGATGTTCATAGAATTGGTATGAAGAAAACCGATCCGATTCAATCATCAATTGGATGTTGGATTTCCCAATCCAATGGATGATTAGATCGGTACGGTTCCATCAATTAGATGTTCTTATTGGATATCCATTAGATGTTTTTATCGAATATCCATTGAATCGAGTTGGATCCAACCAATATTAATCGGATTGAATTCATCCGACATCCAACGGATGATTAATTGTTTTATTATGATATATATATATATATATGTGTGTGTGTGTGTATAAATTAAATTAATTATGATTGGATGGATAATTAGATGCTGACTGGATGATAATTGGATGGGTAGTTGGATAATGGTTGTATGGTGATTGGATGGGTAGTTGGATGATGGTTGAATGAATAATCAGATTGGTTCGGTAGGTTTTGGACCATCATCCAAGAACCGACCGATCCAAATTGGATGTTGAAATTTTCGTTCCAATGCGATCTAATCTAATTACAACTGGATATCTAATGATTATCGATTGGTTCTAATTGGATCGGTTGAATTTATGTACACCTCACCGATAATTATTTGATGCAATTATATAAGAAATGCGATTAAAAAATCAAATAGCTATTTTTAAATGATTAAAAAAATAATTTTCCCTTATTTTTATTGTGCTTTAGATTCTAGTTTTAATTAAATAAACTAATAGGAACCAGGTCACGGTTATTATGGATCGTTCTTTTTTCCTCAAAGTGTAAACGGCGGTTGTTGTGAAAAAGTACGTGGGTCCACCAAGTCCACATGTACCTTAGACCTCATTTCAACAAGGGAATGAATTTATAACCCACCCTAAGGCCATCCTTACCGGGGCCGGTATGGAGGCGGTACCGCCACCGGTACCGGCGGTAACACCGCCGAGGTCGACCGGTATGGAGCCGGT
>LUCG01208165.1:0-10636 GCA_001633085.1 Carthamus tinctorius | reverse complement strand
TGGGACAAGCCTGTTCTGTCCTGTCCTGTCCCATCCTGTCCAGCGTACCAAACGCACCCTTACCGTTTTCACAAACTACCGAGATCTCATTTGATTAGGCCCCTACATATTCCTATATGTATGTATATTTTGTGACTAATACTCAAGTATGAAGTGTGTGTACATATATTGCATATATTTCCCGAGTAGAAGCAGTGTGTGTGTATATATATATATTCTATAGCATATATCTCCACCTTGAGGCTTATGCCTCGCCTCGTTGAGGGAAAACGCCTTGAGGCATTGTTTTGTCTTTTAAAACCTTGATGTTACTTTCACATCATTACTTCAAGTTTTTAGATCATTGCTAAATTTATGCTGATAAAGGCTGCGCGTGTTCACAGGGAAGCGCTTTTGGACCCCTACCTCTCAAGGTACTCGGTCATTGTTGTTGATGAAGCTCATGAAAGGACTGTCCAGACTGATGTGTTGCTAGGCTTGCTGAAAGGTGTCCAAAAGAAGAGATCTCAAACTTCTAGTGAATCTAATAACGATCATGTGAAGGCCAACAATGGTACACTGGTGAAGGAAGAAAACAACGGTCAAGCTCCACATCTCCGTAAAAGATTAAATCCATTGAAGTTAATCATCATGTCTGCTAGTTTGGATGCACGAGGGTTCTCTGAGTATTTTGGTGGTGCAAAAGCTGTCCATGTTCAGGGGCGACAATTTCCCGTGGATATTTTGTACACTGCTCAACCTGAGACGGATTGTTTGGATGCAGCTTTAGTTACCATATTTCAGGTTCTTGCTTAACTTTTCAGAAAGCCCTTCTCTCCATTTAATAAGGCATCGTTTTTTTTAAGAGGGAAGTCTGATTTCACATCTAAAAAATGAGGTGGATGGTGCACACTTAAAATTTCAGAGGACGGTAAGAGGGTTTCAGACCTTTTTTTAAAAATAAAACAGTCTTAAGCCTGCAAACCTCTTAGTTTTCAGACTTGATAGGTTTTAAGAGGTATTTTTTTAAAAACAAACACCCCCTAAGTGTTTGTGTTTATTTTATTTTTTTAAATTTACATGCTCTGCTTTAAAAAAAAAGGGAAGATCCTAAAGTTGTGTGTTGAAAAGTGATTGCAGGTTTTATAATAAGGAGGGAATAAAAGATTAAATCAAGCTTCCTTTTAGCAAACATTTCCAATTTAAAGATAATATAAGACTGTTAGGTGGCATTTGGTTTGCAAATTCTGGAGGAATCTGATGGAATTGGAAGGTTGAATTTCATTGACCAAGTTCTATTCCTTCGTTTGGTTCAATCTTTTTCACGGAAGGAACCTCTAAATTCCATCAAAATCCACAAATGAAGGAAATTGACATTCCTTAGCAACTAGTAGGTATTTTGATGGAATGAAATTCATTTTTTCTCATAATACCAAATATACTCGTGATCTAATATAACCTAATAACAAAAAAGTTATTTTATTAAAGTACTTTAATGACTATTTTATTAAAGTATTTTGTGCTTAAAAAAAATTAAAAGTATCAAAAAGGGTATTTGATCATTTACTAAAATTTCATTCCAATTCTAAAGCTACATTCCGTGAACCAAATAAGTAGATTCCAATTTCTTTAACATTCCAATTCTGTTAACCAAATAGGTGGTCAAACCTGACAACATTTCATTCCGGTTCATTCAAAGTCAAATTCCTTTGACATATTCAATTCCATTCAAAACTATTATGCGAACCAAATGCCACCTTAGGGTCTACTACTTTTTTCAATTTTCTGTTGGTACTTTCTATTCTGTTAGCTATTGAGTATTGACAACTTTATTTGTTTTGTTAGATACATTTGGAGGAAGGACCTGGTGATATACTTGTATTCTTATCTGGCCAGGAAGAGATTGAATCTATCGAGGGTCTTGTGCGTGAGAATCTTAAGAAATTACCTGAAGCCTGTCAAAAACTCCTAATCTTGCCATTGTTTTCTTCTCTTCCATCAGAGAAACAATTAAAAGTTTTCACACCTGCTCCAATTGGATTCAGAAAGGTAGGTTTCTTATTGGAAACTTCGGTGGGTAACGGATTTGCATGATGATAAATTAATAATTACTCCCTTCGTCCCAAAATAAGTGTCCACATTACTATTTTAGTTTGTCCCAAAATATATGTCCACTATCGAAAGTAATGTCTATTTTCCAACTCTACCCTTAATTATGAGATAGAGAAAGTCTCTGTATATAATTAAGGGTAAACTTATTCTTTTGTTAATTAAAATACAAATTCCTAAAACTGTGTGCCTTTTGTTACTTCTAGGTAATACTGGCGACTAACATTGCTGAAACATCTGTGACTATACCCGGAATTAAGTACGTAATTGATCCTGGATTGGTGAAAGTGCGCAGTTATTCTCCTGATAGTGGCATAGAATCTTTAATCGTTGTTAAAACTTCAAAAGCTCAAGCTCTTCAAAGGAGGTAAACACATTGATTTTCCCTTTTAATTGTACATAAATAACTGCAAGATTTCTTTTCTAGATGAGGGTTCAATCTGAATTTATTTTTCTCCATCAGATCATTGCAAGATATTGTCAATATTGATTTGGGTCACCAAGTTTTTTTCATTTTTTTATGAAGGACCACTTTAGATGTCCTTTTTTTCCGGATGGAGGGAATATGAGTTAAGAATAGATTTGGAAATGTGATTGAATTTTATTTTGTCTAATCTTGCAGTGGACGTGCAGGGCGTGAAGGACCTGGAAAATGTTTCCGTCTTTATCCAGAGAGCAGGTTTGAGGGACTTGACGATTCCACAGTGCCCGAGATCAAAAGATGCAATCTTTCGAATGTTATTTTGCAGCTTAGTGCTCTTGGTGTTGACGATATAATTGGGTTCGACTTCATGGAGAAACCCGATAGGTGATCACAACAGTACATCTATTTATTTTGGTTTACATGAATCTTTTAAAGTGGTAACTAGACTTCAATAACTACAATTATTCTCCCTACTATTTAAATTTTGCTTTGAAAATGGTCTCTGTCACTAACTCCGTTAAATATCTCTGTTAAGTAAGGCACATTTATGTTATTTTTTATTCTTTTTTTCATATATGTTTTGGTTCTTTAAGTAAAGAAATCAAGCAAACTACAATTTCGATTCTTTGAGTAAAGACAAAAAATGATAAAAACTAAAAAGACATGAATGCCCCTTATTTAACGGGGTTAGTGACCAGTGATTATTTTCAAAGCAAAATGTAAGCAGTAGGAACGATAATTGTAGTTATTGAAGTCTAGGTACCACTTTCAGAGATTCATGTAAACCACAAGAACCAAAATTGTAGTTTACTCATTTATTTGTTTGTTTATCTTTTATCTATCGTCTTAAAATAAGTTCACATTATTTTTATGCATGATTGTTTGCGAAGCTTTAAGCGTGTTTATTATTCACGAGTGCAGGATGGCTGTCATTAGGTCACTGGAATTATTGTACTTGCTAGGGGCTTTGACGGAGGAAAAGAGATTGTCGGATCCAATTGGGCACCAAATGGCCCGTCTTCCATTAGAACCAAATGATTCAAAGGCTCTTATCTTAGCCAGTCAGTTTGATTGCTTGGAAGAAATGTTAATAATTGTTGCAATGCTATCAGTGGAATCCATCTTTTATGCTCCTCGTGAGAAGTTAGAAGAGGTACGCACTATCTTCCCACTTTCTAATATAGTAGTTCAACAGTTGAAGACTAAACAGTTGTTCAACGTTTGGTAAGACAGAATTGGGCATGACAAAACAGATAAAATGACCAATTTACCCCTGATGTCTGATGAATTGTTTATATCTCTTTTATATATTTTGATTAGTTTATGTAATTTACTAAATTATAAGAAAATAAATATTTTTATAAACAAAATATATCATTTAGAAAGTTTTGTCAAGGCGATTTAAATGACACTAAAATAGAAAGTGCATGCAGTTTCCAATTTTTATTTTCTATATTATTTTATTACTATTAATATTTGATAAATTACTTAAGTTAACCAAAATATAGAAACTGTGTAAAACTAATACTTTTGAGGACACTAAAGTGAAAGTTAAAATAACATAAAACACAATAAATAAAATTTTAAGAGGGAGACATTGAGAGTTAGGTTTTATTTTGAGGTTATATTGGTAAAATATAGATTTGTTCCACCTTATTCGACTTTGTTCCATGTGGGTGAGGGTGGAACACATCTGTTTCACTTTGTTTGTCTGTTCCACATAAAAGTCCTGCCAAACGTGGAACAATGATCTTTGTTCTGTCCAGTGTACCAAACGCACCGTAAAGTTCCTAGGTTTCTAGATGTCGGCTAATTATCAGAAATCAGATAAGGACATGTGTTTTAGATGTCAGCTAAATTCATTTGACATGGCGATACTTCCTTTTTTGTTGGATTTATATCAAGTTAAAAAGTTCAACCATCTTTCTTTTTCTTTTCGCTAGTCACGAACCGTCATTAAATCCTTCTCAAGTCCAGAAGGAGACCATCTCACATTGCTTAACGTCTATCGTGCTTCTCTGGAGTTTTTGGAGAAGAACAAGACCGAGAACGGCAAAGAAAAGGCCGAGAAGAATTTGAGGAAATGGTGCAAGGACAACTTCATCAATAGTCGTTCCCTAAAGCATGCTCGTGACATTTACAAGTTAGTTTATTCCCATCTCTACCCCTCTAATGCTGAAACACAAGCTAATCCATTTGTTTGTTCAAAAACACCACTTAAAACCTCTGAAGTCTGAAAATTAAGAGGTTTGCAAATTAAGACTTTTATTTTTAAGAGAAGGTCTGAAAACCTCTTACCATCCTATAAAATTTTAAGATGTGAAATCAGACTTCAGACCTCTTAAAAAAACAAATGGCACTACTGTCCTCTACCTACTGAACACTTTCCTGCTCGAGATAGTTTTTTCGATATCAAAATAGAAATCGGATAGGATAGATGGATGGATCTATCTTTCTAAGCCTTTGATCATAGAATATCTCGGGACCCCCGCTGGTAAATACGGGGCTCTGGCAGCTGCACTTTTTTTTATAATTTTAAGAGGTGCACCTCTTACTTTTTAGATGTAAAATCAGACTTCAGACTTCAGACCTCTTAAAAAACAAACGACTAAGAGGTTTTCAGACCTTTTCTTAAAAATAAAACAAACAGTCTTAAGTCTGCAAACCTCTTAATTTTCAGACTTAAGAGGTATTTTTTTTTAAAACAAAACAACCCCTTATAATCGTTTAATTCAGCCTTTGCTACTGTTTGATTGAAAAGTTGTATAAAGATTCATAATGATATTTGGTGTTTTTTGCAGTCAAATTCGGGAAAATGTTGAACGAATGGGACTTAAGATTGCTTCCTGTGGAGATGATACGATTCAGCTCCGAAGATGCCTTGCTGCTTCTTATTTCCTCAATGCAGCACTAAAGCAACCTGATGGCACCTACAGGTGAAGAGTTCATTAACCATTTAAGAAACTTTACGATCTTTATAAGAAGCGGAAATTGCAGAAACCGACTCTAGAACAGTCTAACCGTTAGTCAAAGGTCAAAATCATGGGGATCTTTTATAATGGAATCGGTAGTAACAGCGACAATGGGAAAATATACAAATAAAGGAAACATTGCAAGATAATTAATTAATGGCACTTAGGGGCTATCCTGTTGGTTTTCCATTAGGTCGTGTCTGGATATAGTTGTCTGTGTGAACTCATTTGCCTGTATAGATTGGGAAGATTTTTGTTTGGGATGGGTTTTTCCTAGATGGAAAGAACATGTTTGGAAAAAACTTGGCTTTTTGCATAAAGCTCCCCCATAGAAGCTTACAAAATAAGTCACTTTCTGTATCATTAAGCCATTGCCAAACAGTCATGTATAGCTGACTGAATAAGCTATAAGTCCCATTAAACTCATTAAGCCGCTAACAAACACACGGTCTTGATAAAGTAGTCATGTGGGATTAATCTATATGGATATATTTGGAAGGTTTTTCATAGACAGAAGGATCGTGATTTTAATTGGGAAGGGCAGGTAAGGAAAAACTTTGGCTTTCTGCATAAAACTCCACCCTTGAAGCTTTACTGAATAAGCCACTTTCTATATCATTAAGCCACAGCCAAGCAGTCATGTATAGCTGACTGAATAAGCTATGAGCCCCATTAAGCTGCTAACAAGAAACCCTTTAACGATTGCAGGGTTATGGCAAATGGTCAGATTGCAGAGATTCACCCAACTTCAGTTTTACGACGTACAAAGTCAGAGTGCATAATTTTCTACAATCTAGTTCAAACTACACGAAATTATGTGCGCAATGTTACTAGAATCGATTATTTATGGTTAGCCGAGTTGGCTCCTCAATGTTATGCCTTGAAGGAGTAGAGGTTTTGGTAAGGGCTAAAAGCGTAATATTACATACGACGTTAAACATCATGGTTATTTGTCAAATATGGTCTCGAAACCAGAAGATGGCGAGGGCTACATTCTCGATCGAAAGGAGATGATGATGATCAAAGCAAAGCAAATGGTTTGAAGTTTGTAAGATTATCTACAAGACAATTGTAGTGGTTGTAAATTGAAGTTTGTAGGTTTCTTTATGTTCAAAAGAGAACTTCAAACATATCTATTTTGGAATCACAAATCTGATATTTTAGGGTTTTCTTTTGGGTGGACTAACAAAATTGCAAGCAAAAAACATATTAAACAGTTGGTCCCTTTGAAAATTGGAGCAAAGTACTTTATCTTTTTATGTAATTCCTCCAAAAAAAAATACAAAAAAAAAAGATCATCATTAGAAACCCAAATTATGACTTCAATTAACTCATTACATCTTTGTTTCCACAATTGGCACCAAGTTACGGTTCAAAGAACCATCCAAATACCAAATATAATTTTAATTACTGTAACACTAATTAATTCTAAATGATTAGTGTATTTGAGGACGCTAACTAATTAACGGGAAAAAAAAACTTCTTCAATGTGCAAAATCATATGTGATTCATGCGACTTTGCAAGTTGACTATGTCCAGTTTTTTTCTGTTAATATATAATCACATGTGATTTTGTACATGAGCAAAATTTTTCTTGTTTTCTTAAATATTTAGGGTGTTGTTATGTTTTAGAAAATTTTCTAGTTTTCCAGAAATGTTTTCCAAGAAAAATGAAAATTTAGAACTCGTTTGTTCAATCAGTTTTCAAAAGGTTTTCAAGAAAACGAAAATTTTCATTTTCTAAAATCGTACGTAAATTAGAAAACTACTTTTAATAGTTTTCCAAAATTTCATTTTCTAAAAGTTTTCTAGCTACATTCTCGCCGCCGCTTTTAGCCCATACATTTCTAAAAGAATTTGGTTATTAAGGCATTGTTTGGTAAAAATAAGCTAGCTTATAAGTCAAAGACATAAGTTTGGATGTATCATAAGCTAGCTTTTTGAAAAGCTACTTTCACTAGCGCTTTGATGACTTATGATTATTATTTTTTAATTCCAAATATACCTCTGCTAAGTTTTACACTACCAATTTTTAAACATGTCTTTTGTCATTTTACGGTCATAAGCTACCTTATCAGCTAGTTTTTGCCAAACGCAACTTATTCATTAACTAGTTTATCAGCCATCAACTACCTTATCAGCTAGTTTGCCAAACACAGCCTAAGTGGAGATAGTGAGATCTGCATGTAATTTTGTGATGGAACTTGGTCATGAAACGTAATAGAAAATGCACAGCCAAAAACATTTTCTAATTTTCAACCAAATGCGTTTTCAAAAATTTTTATGAAAAAATGAAAATAAAAACTCAACTCNGTGTGTGTGTGTGTATATATATATATATATATGAAAGTGCGGCTGAAAACTCATATTTCATTGCAAATGTAAGAACAATCGAGAGCGGGTCACGTGTCTGAATACTAAAGAATTATTCAGATGCATTATTCAGACTGAATGTTGTATTATCCATCATCAATAATGCATGAACATTCAGTCTGAATAATACTGTATTACTTAGACTGAACGAGACACTTGTGGGGAGGTCTCAACTGTCCTCACGTTTGCAATGAAAGATGAGTTTTCATTTGGACCCATCCCTATATATATTTGAAGTTGACTGGTAAAAGAATGAAGCTGTCAATCAACCATCTTGCTCAGTTGCTAAAATTTTCATGAATAAAACAGAAGCAGATAATGGCATTACATGATTTTGAAGAAATGATAACACTTCAAATAAAGATGCTAACAAGACTTCCAATTTGAAATGAATCAAGTTTTTACAATGAACAAATTAAGAATGAATACAAGTACTAGGATCGAATCCATAAACACCTGCTGCTGCTGTTCTTCATTTTCGCAATTAGCACATTAGATTTGATGAAAAATAACAAAAAAGATCAAATTTCGACCCAATTCATCGGTCACTTTTTGGCTTTGGAGAATCTAAGGCATCGATATTTTTCACCACTTACCGTGATCTCGAGGGCCCCATCTTGATTATCTTGATTCGATGCTGTACCCATTAGCACGCTCTTCTCTTTCTCTAGGTTCTCTCTTTCCATCTTCAATCTTGCTTCTTGTCTAGCAATTTCTGCCTGCAAACAGTGTCGTTAATCAATCGTTAACAAAATATTTTGCATTTTAGATCAACCCATTGAAATATTTTGTATATTTTCATGTTTAACATCTCCGTCCACCACTACAAGATCCCACAACGGTTTGGGGAGGGGAACTATGGTTTGGTGCAGGATGATTAACTGGTTCAAAATGATTAAGAGGCTCTTATGATATGGTGCAAAATGAAATATGGTTGTTTGGTAATTGTTCAGAATGAAAGCAGGGAGATGAATGGTTAAGGGAGGTCTAAGATACAAAATCATTCATACAACCATTAAGAGGCAGACTGCCAAACAAGATTTACCTCTTAGCGATTCAGATGTTGCCTCTTAATGGAACTATTAAGAGGTAAACAGACAATTCCTTAGGTTTAAGCATATATCGTCTTGGATTGATTACTTGAATCAACAAATATACATAGGGTTTTAGTTTTACATAATAAATGTAAACCTCCTAAGATGAAAATGGTACCTCGCGACGAGAGAGTTCTGCTTTCCAAGCGGCTTCGCGTTCAGCGACTTCACGTTCACGCTCTTCGATGTAACTCTGCATCTCTCGCTCCTTCATGATTCTATCTTGTATGTCTGCATCCAAAGCTTCCTTCAATTCTTCAACGAACTTGTCCACCACCGTCTTAATTCTTAACGACATCTTCTTCGGTCTCTTATTCGATTCTTTCTACAACTCCTCCTCCTATACTACTATATCCTCCATATTGATATTAGGTTTTTAGGAATCAACAAGTTTCGATTTGGAGATTCCTTCGCATACGCCACAAGTTTGGAATTTGGAAGAAACCCCCAAACTCCTACTACCTTCTAAAATTGAGTAAGTTTTGATAAGTTATTTTGTTTTTTGGTTGTAGGAGATTGTTTTCATTTTTTTCTCACAAACGTTTTTTTTGAAATTTATGTTTGAATTTTTATTTTCAGTTTTTTATGAAAATTTTAGAAAATGCGTTTGGTTAAAACGGTGGATTTTTCATTTTAGAAATTTAGAAAACATGCTTAATTTTTTTTGAAAAACTTCTAAAATCAGTTTTCTAATTTACATAGAAATTAGAAAATAGAAAATTTTCATAGAACTGAATGAATCAAAACACGTTTTCTAGATTTTCATTTTTCTTGGAATTCTTTTTTTTGGAATTTTTTTTTGAAAATGTAACACTCCGTTTTCCAAAGTTATTACTTAACGGAGTTAGTTTGTGTTATGTTAACTTTTAAGGCATTTGTGTGAATTGCAGAACCTTGGGGACCTTAGGGTCATTTCTCAAAGTGAAGGGTGGTAGTGGCTTGTATATAAGTGGTTAGAAAACCCTAGCTTCTCTCATAATTTCCCTGGAATCGAATTTGAGAGACAGAGTGGAGAAGTTGCCGATTTTTGGAGCTTCAATTGGAGGAAGGAGATCAACCAATCGAGGTAGCAATCGAGCAATTCACGTTTGGCTAGTGAAAATTATCAATGTATGAATGTTATTCCGTTGTTTAATTGTTCGATTGAAGTCTAAGAAGAAAGTTAGGTTTTGTGGGTTGGTTGTGAAATTGATGATCAATAGATCATCAATTGGTTGTGTTAGAATTGTTTTGTGCTATTGGGTTTGTTGCTAGTTGTTACGGGATCAATTATATGCATCTATATGCTGTAAATCGACTGGGTTGAAGCTTTAAGGTGAAAAACCTCGACTTTGGGACGAATTCCCATTTGAAACTCGATTTTGGGTATTCTGGGTAGTTTTCGCACCGCGAGGCTGGAATCTCGCGTCGCGAGGTCCTTCGCGCCTCGAAGATCTGCTTTTCGGTATTTCACTCTACTATGTGATCGGCTTGCGTTCGCGAAACTNATAGGGTTCGTTTGGGGTTCTCTGGTGTATACTCCCCTAAGGGATGTTAGAACTTGATGTTTCGTGAAGTTTGGGAGAAATTGGGCCAGCGTAGCTAGGTCATTTCATTTAAGGGGTCGGGTTATGTTTTAGAACCCATTTCTGGGTTGAGTTTTGATATGTGTATGCATGTGTATGTGTTATAGGTGTTTAATACCT
>LUCG01208123.1:0-10422 GCA_001633085.1 Carthamus tinctorius | reverse complement strand
TTTTTAACGAGAGCGTTGGCGGTTATGTCTCCAAGGGTGGTGCAAGGTGTCGACGTCGTCAACGGCCGGCATATTGTAATGTTTGAAAAAAAATGGAAATGAAAAAATGAAAAGTGATGAAAAATGCACAACTAAATGAGTTTTTTAATTTTCTAAAAATGGAAAAACTCCATCATTTCAAGTAAACGAGTTTTCTAAAATTTTCATAGAAAACTGAAAATGAAAACTCAACCCCATTTTTTGAAAACGTTTTCTATGAAAATGAAAACAGTTTTCCACAAATAAACGCATTTTCATTTTCATTTTTTTAATTATAAAACATATAATTTAATCTATATAAGGAAAACTTAAATGAAAGAAAATTCATTTTTCATTTATATGAGAATTTATGTTGGCCTTTCATCTCAATTAATCCAATAACTCATATTAAGGTTGTGTTTGCTAAAAATAAGTTACCTTATAAGCTAGCTTTTTGAAACACTACTTTGAGTAGCTTTTTGGGAGCTTTTTTTTAGCTTTTTCCAATTTACTTATATTAATATTAATTATTAAATTCAAAGACACCCTTTTTGGTCATTTTACATACTTATAAGATAGTTTTTGTCAAACATAATTTGTTCATAAACTAGCTTATCAGCTACTAGCTAGCTTATCAATCAACAGCTAGCTTATTACCTATCAGCTAGCTTATCAGCAACCAACTAGCTTATCAGCTAGTTTGTCAAACATAGCCTAAGTAGAGTTTTTAGTAAAAACTATAACTTAACATAATTAGTGGTAAAAAAGAAAATTAATTTCAATTCCTCTTAAAGTTAAAAGTTTTTATCCTCTTAAAGTTAAAAGTAAGTTATATTAAAAATAACTAGTATTTTAATCAAACAAATTACAATACAAAAATAAATTATATTAAAAATTGCTAACATTTTAATCAAAGAAATTGCATTATAAAAATTTGTGCTCTTTACTCCAACATTCATCTCGATATAGGTTTTTTTTTCTTTTTTGTTTTAACTATTTTTTACGTGAAAATATTTATGTACGTTTAAATGTGTACAATAACTCGTCACTATAAGACGTAAGTCCATAAATCGAAATCATTTTTTCGACACTTGCTTCGATGTCGTAAGGCACCGTGTTCTTCATCACCGTAACCCTACAACCATCTAGAACCCATCGAGACCGATGCATGGACCTAAGAAAGGTTGAGAATCCAGTTATTGATTTGGGGTGTGTTTATATGTGTACCCTACCACCTTCATTTTCCATCAAAAACCTATCTATTGCTTTATCATTTGTTTGTGTGTATTTTCATAACCTATCACTTTAAATTTTTATGGAGAAGGATCGAGAATCCATCGAGACCAATTAAGAACACATTATAACATTGATCGAGAACCCATTGGGACCGATTGACAACAATCAAGACCAGTGTTAAAAAAGGTGCGTCATGGCGCAGGACACTCCGCCGTTACGAAATATCCCATAGCGTTTCTGTAAGGCGTGGTTCACGCCATGGCACCTCAAGGCACGCCATATCACGTCGTGGCACGCGTTTTTTGTAAGACATGAATTTTTTTTTCATGAAGTTATACGTATACCCACATATCTAATTGAATTTTGGGCACCAACCTCGAGTTATCTTCTTCCTTCAACTGAGTGAACACAAGTTGCATCTAATTGAATGTCCACGAGCTACCTCTTCAATCACCCTAGAAATGTCGATCTCATGATAAAACTGAAATAAACAAAGATTTGCTTCTAGGCATTCTAGCTCCTATATATACATGAACTCCCTTTCCAGGTTTCCACAACTTTGCCATCATGTGTGTCCCATCGCATTAAAGTCTACCGGTTTGTCCGCTGAAAACCTCCCTACTAGGCACTATATTTGGTCTCTATTCTTTCACCTCCCTCCGATCCTTCTTCATAAACGACGCCTTTTCTCCTCCAACATCAACATCAACCGTCAATTGTGTTCCTCCTCCCTTCTACGGTTTGCCTCCCTAGCTTTTGCCGAATAGCACACCAAAAGTCTCACATCTAAGATGGCTTTAGGACACCCTCCAGCACTAAGGAGAAGTCTCAAAAAGCATGCCATATTAAAGGCAAGACCAAAATATAACTCTCGTAGAACGAGATTCTTTTATTCTCCTAAAAACATAACCCAAGGAAGATGATGGATCATGTAGCCATAGCTTTTGTTACGAAGGGGATCTTGTTTGATTTCCTAATCACATCATAGACCTCGAAATAAAGATTCGGATTCAATATTTTTCAAAATAATGACGAACCCAAAGTCAGATTGCGGTTTAAATTGGTAAATATTAAACCAAATACTTTGCGACAACATATTTTGTATCCATATCTCAAAATATTCACCGCAATGTATGAGAACGATACTTACCTAAAATACATGTCTTTTAACCTTCCTAGATACGCCCTAAAAAGTATTGGTGACAAATTTTAACCTTCTTATAGTTGTCTTCCAGTGTTGTGGCGGATTGGTTATCGCTCGGGGGGTTCATAGCGTCCTAACCGAGTTCGAGCCTTCCCGTGCGCATGTCTGGGGACATTTAAGTGGGGCCATGTTTAGCCCCCAAAATTACCGGGGATTAGTCGGGCTTTGGTCCGGACACCCTTCCAAAAAACAACTTCTTATAGTTTGCAACCATATTTTTTAAATTTTATTTCACAGGAAGGAATAATCGAGTATACATCCAACAAGCTAGCCTAATACCTAATGTTTATATGGGGGCCAAAAGAAACCATTTTTAAATGTACTAATTGGCTTCCATTTACTTACATACTCTAAGCTTTCAAATCCATCAGGAGGAAGGTGACCTGCACAATCAAATGATACAACTGATATGGTTAATTCACACACTAGTCCAAGAGCATGTGAAACTACAATTATTTATTTAAAGGTTTTTTTCATTAAGCAAGGAGGATATCGTACTCACCCGAGCTTAATTTCATAATCTTGGAGGACCAGCAGAGTTGCAGATATTGGTAGACTCCGATGATTCCCCACAGTCGCCAGAGTCATGACCAACAGCTAATTGTTTATGAGCACTTGATATTTTCAGAAGCTTCGTAATTCCATCATTCAGTTCAAATTAATGAAAGTTAGCAAAAACATGTACATAACAACAAAAAGAAGAACGTCAAAAAGATTGGTAAGACATTTGGTTGGAAAACTGTTTTCATTTTCCTAGAAAACGTTTTAAGGAAATGGAGTTGAGTTTTCATTTTCGGTTTTCTATGAAAATTTTAGAAAACGCGTTTGATAGAAATGGAGTTTTCACTTTTCACTTTTCACTTTAGAATACTAGAAAACACGTTTAGAAAGTTTTGGAAAACTACTAAAATCAGTTTTCTAATTTACATAGAAGTTAGAAAACAGAAATTTTCATTTTCTTAGAAAACTTTTGAAAACTAAATAAACAAAACACGTTTTCTAAATTTTCATTTTCCTTGGAAAAATTTCCTGGAAAACTTTCCACAACCGAACGCACCCTTTAACTATCTCAATAAACAAAAGGAGACCAAACTTGCTAAAGCGTAGTTTGTTGTTGTTCTGGTAGAGTAGAAATTAAACGGAAAAAAAGATTAGGGATTGTACTTCTTGTCTTAGGTTGTCGTTCTCCTCCATGAGTTTCATTTCCTGCAGGTTTTACCAAACTTTAATTAATTAGCAGGAACGATGTTAAAGTATTACAATATATCTTTTGCAATGCTAAAAGGTGTAATACGTTTGCTTCATGAATTTAACTTCTTTTGTCAGTGAAATGACAAGGACTGCTTCTTATACTCGTAGTTTGTATATTGTAAAGTAACGTAAATGTGGAATCATGAAGTTTGAGTTCTTACCTTCTCTTGAAGATGGTTAATCTCATTCATAATCACCTCACCCTGGAAAAACAAAAAGATTATTTTTAATTGCATGACCTTCTGACCAACAGATTTAAGAATGCATTTACAAGAATATGCAACTGATTGTTCTTTTACTTTCATTAAACATGTTATAATTTTTATGCATTTGCAGATCCAAATATGCGGTTTGAATGGTATTGTTTAAAATTACAGGGTGGAGAAAGTATATGCTGGTGAAAGTTGCAATAATTACTTGGATGCGTGTATAGTCTTATAGGAAGTGTTCGACTGTTAGTCAAATATAAATTAAATTTCATGAATGGGAGGTAATAGCTAACAGAAAGCAACGTCACCTTTTTTGCTACAACACGGCTCAATCCAGCTTCAAGCGACTTCTCGAGTTGGTGCAGCTCTTCGATACCTAAACCCTGCAGCTCCTCCCCTCTCAACCGTCTGCTTCAAAAGGACTCATTAATCAAAGATCCGAATAACATACATATATTTATACATATATACATACAGAAAAAGAGAGTATATTCATGNATATATATATATATATATATCTCTCTCTCTCTCTGTCCTGATGTACCTTAATTCTAGGGTTCTCTCTGCAACTTTTTTGCTTAAGTTGGCGTAGTTGGTGTCTTCAACCAGCTGCAAAACAAATGAAATATTCAAACATAGTTTGCATTGGAACAAGAAAAGAAATTCAAATCCCTTACTGAAATGTTCAAAATCTAAAGTAAAACCATGTAAACTTCTAGATTTAGGACTTGCCCATCATATCATGAGAAGATGATGTGAAAGAAGAAGCAAAATCAAGACCTTCTTAGTAGCCAAAACTCTATAAAAAACTGAAAAAGTCCGGTAACCACGATACACCAAGGCTCCTCCACTTAACTGGCGACAGTTGTGGAGGGAAGCCTTTGTATGCAACCTTTCACTTGTGTTTTACGGAAGACCATTTCCGTGGTTCAACGTGCAGTGGTCACAACCTTATTGGTTGCTCCAAGGCTCAACTAAAACAGAATAAATAATAATGGTAGTGATCAACAGATCAAGAAACCAAAAATTAATTAAGCTAATCACCTGCAACTCAAGAGAAGGTTGGTTTAGCTTCTCAAGGTTTTTCGAGTGCAAGCTACGTCTTTCAAGTACTTCTTTCATACTGCAAGAGATATGCCAGAAAAACAAGGGTATTAAAGTACAAATTAAGGTTCATACTGAGGCCATGCTACAACAAAGGCACATATTGTAATTGAATGGTAACAATCATTGATCATTCCTATATCTTTATCTGAAAGCACCTTTATGTAAACAATCAAGTTAAAATAAAACTCACTAGATCAGTTTACTACATGTTCATAGGTGCCTAGGTGGAGCAAATTCAAGTAACTAAACACTAAATACAATGGTTGCTTCTAAATCTCTATGTAGTGCATTGTAACTAATTTCCGAACCACAAGGGTTGTGGCGTACTGGTTGAGACCATGGGGGATGTGGTGGAATATCCCATCTGTCTAGGGCTCAATTCTAGGCGTACGCAACAATTGTGGCCACTGAGTTTATCAGGGGCTGATTTCTTATGGTCATAAATTGCTGGGATTAGTGTAAGCATAGCTTGGGACACCCTTCCACAAAAAAATAAAAATAAATAAAACTCATTCTCCGATATTAAAACTTGGGTTGGTTAATTTACCCTATGAATGTTTTTTAGGTCAGGTATGCAAGTGTTTTGCGTTGTTTATATATAGGGTAAGTATAGCTTCTTATCTACACCTTCCGTGCCACGAAAATTTCACATTTTTTTCACTGGGCTGCCAATGAAAATTGCATTATTTCCTTTTCTTGGAACTTTTTCCCGGTTATATCGTTTACGCATTCATGCTATGCATCCACAAGATTAATTCCTGTAGCGGTTCTTTATCTAAGGATGCTAATGATGTTGCAATTTTCAAGGAACGAAGGGAATACTAAATTTTCATTTACAGCCTTCTTCTTTTTTTAACTTTCGTAGTGTGCTTGAGTCAAGTTTGAGATATTGTCATGGATCTACATGAACCAAACCAAACAAACCTAGTATATGTCACTCGAGGAAGTAGGGTCTGGGGGTTGGGATGTAGGCAGACCCGTCCACACAAAAGGATAGAGTGGTTGTTGCATTGGAGACCCCTGGCTTGTGCAGCAGTGCGAGTGAAAAGTTTGGGTAGAGCCGGATCTAAGCGTTGGCTAGGTAAAAAAAGGTAAAAAGATCGGAGAGTCGTATATAGAAAGCAATAAAAAGATAAAAAGGTAGTAAGAACGTAGAAAGAAACATGGAAAGGGTAAAGAAAAGTACCTAACCCTCTTTCTATCATACGACTCTAGTAACCTATTTGCTAGCTCGCTAACCTTTCCCCCCTTGTGCACTCATTCTTTCTAATTCCCTTCATCCCTTCTACCACCCTCAAACAATACAAGATCCATAAATTAAAACCAATAATTGAACATATATATGCAAAATATTGACGAACCAAGGAACTCCATAAGATCCATAAACCCTTAAGGCCAACTCCAACCCAAAACACCAAAAAGCTACACCAAGAACACTAAAATTGGTGGGTCCCAACTCCCAACAACACTAAAAAATTTCAACTCCAACCATACTTCAAAAATAACACCAAAACATCAAAAATATGGAAAAATAAAGATTTTTGGTGGGCCAAGCCTTTTTGCCGTATGAACGGTGTATCACCAAATTTGGTGTCTTTCTGGTCTAGGGTTTTTTGGCCGGTAAATTTTTTGGTAATATGCAGTGTGGTTGGAATCCATAACGGCAAATTTGAAGTTTTTGCCGTATGATTGGAGTTGGTCTAAGTGAAACACTAAGACCTACAAAATCCCATCACGGATCAAACTACTCATATCGTTGGGTACACACATGTCATTAACAAAATAAATTTATTACGCTTCAAACACTTAATATAACTGCAACCTAACAAAAAATACATATACATACATATAACATGCATCATGTGAAGGAGTTTGGTTCTTCTAAGTCTTGTGTAAACAACCCAACTCTATTGGACCTCCAAATTGAATCCTTTCTACGTATGGCGGTCATGTATCCCAGTTAAAAACGCGGTTACACTTGCAAAAGAAGTAGACCGCCGTTAGGCACCCCTCCTCAACGCTCAAGGGTAAAGAGTCTTTAAGCACCCTATTTACTTTCTGCTTAGGAAATAATGGAATCACAAAATCAATTTGTTTTGCATAAGCAAAAGAAAAGACCAAATGCAAATACTTCCTCCTCAACCCTCTTTGAGCATCCTTTTTCCTGTTCGGCTTTTTACCTCGAAATCATAAAACATTCTTTTAGCAAAAGATTTTCCAAGAAAAAAGCAGAAGAAAATGAGTGGTCATAAGATCAAACTTTCATTAAGCTAGTCGGCACCGCGTACAAACAAACAAGCATGATCTACAAACTTGCACAACCTCAGTCCCATATTCAAGACTATATATATGATAGCTTTTGGATAATCAGATTATAAGCACAAGATTCAAACCATCCAACTAGGCAACATGTAAAACTACCATAATTGCTGAAGTAGATGATAAACCCTACAGCCCAAGAAAAGAAGCAATGTAACAAAGAATCATCAAACACCCACATACAGATATACAAGAAACCACACAGTACTGACACACATAAAACACACACATAACCCTAAATGCATACCTAGAGCTGGAATAGTGGAAGAGCTTGTCATTGGAGGAGAAGAGGATGACAGCCACATCAGCCTCACAAAGCACAGAAAGCTCTTCAGCTTTCTTGACCAGCCCTCTTCTTCTCTTGGAGAAAGTCACCCTTCTTGCTGTTGCATTATCAATTTTTTTAATTTGTACTTTTTCCCTAGCCATCATAATGCCTCCAAGCTACACTATTTCTGGAAATATTTCATCCAAATCCTAGTGAAAGTTGTCAAAAGAACCAGGAATAACACAGCGTTCAAATCAAGGGTTTTCTAGGAAAGGAAACAATTAATTCTGTAGTCGCTAAAGAAGACAAGAACCAAAAAAGAAGTTTTTTTTTCCCTTTTTCTATTTTTTTTTTTTTGCCAAAATTGGGTATACAGATCAGAGGTTTAAAATTTAGTAGCCCTAGACAAAATTAATCAGCAAGAGACATGAACACCCGTTTACCCGATTCCCTCTTTTACCCAGATCCAGATGGTGGTGATGATGATGATGATGATGATGATTAGGGTAAAAAGGTGATGATATTTTTGGATGAACTAGAAAGAAAAAGAAAACCCCATTCAAGAAAAGAATGGAGATTTTGCAGAGGATGATGGAAATTTATTTGATTTTGAGTTGATGTCAGGGATGAAGGGTGAATTGGGGGAAGTGGTCTGCTTCTTGGGGGATTGAAGACAGAACTGTTGTGCAAAAGGAAACCGTTTAAGAGAGAAGAGTCTATGAGTAAACTATAATTTTGGTCCCTATGGTTTATATGGATCTTTGAAAGCGATCCCTAGACTTTAATAACTATAGTTATAGGTCATATTGTTTACATTTTGCTTTAAAAATATCCTTAATCATTAATTAATTCCGTTAAATATCTTTGTTAGGTAAGGGCATTTATGTTTTTTAATCATACTCAAAGGACCAAAATTATAATTTACCTAGGTTTTTTATTTGGAGAACCGAAAACAAATAAGAAAAAAAAGGATAAAAAGACATTACTATTAGTGGTGGCAATCGCGTCGTGTGTCGAGTTGATGGATCATGGGTTGGCGGGTTAGAAAGCATCAAACCGGACACGACCCGTTTAACTAATCGTGTCAAAATTTTCAACTCTAACCTATGACGGGTCGTGTCACAGGTTGGCGGGGTCAGAAACGAGTTAGCAGGTTATAAATGGGTTGACGGATCATACATGGGTTGGTGGGTTAAAAATCATGAAACCAAAGTTCAAAAATACAACCAATTTACCAAAGTTCAAAAACAACCAAGTTCAACATAGGGCAAAAATCAGATTGGACGCTCAATTAAAATCAAAAATCAAAGACTCAAAGTTTTATTTTTGTTATATAAAAAATAATTAAAATATAAACGATTTGGAGGATTGATCTGCGAACCCAATTATCAACTGGAACATGACCCGCGAAATAAACAGGTTGACGGGTCAGAAACCTCAACCCAAACTCGTTTATCTTCGTGTCGATTTCGGGTCGTATTGGAAATTGTCACCCCTAATTAATATTCTTTATTTAACAAGATATTTAATGAAACTAATGACCAGAGACTATTTTAAAAGTAAAATGTAAACAGTAAGTATGATAATTGTAGTTATTGAAGTTTATTGATTACATTTAGAGATTCATATAAACCACAGGGATCAAAATGTAGTTTTACCCTTTATATATTGTGTAATTTTTTTATTTACTGAATACTTGAGATGGGTGTAGGTGGGTTGGAACAATTTTTTGGTACTCTTTACCCTTTAGTCCTTTATGGCCAAACAAAGTTGTTTCAGTTCCACTTCGTCATCTCCATCCGTGCAAAAATGGAGAAAACAACTTGTTACCTTTGAGTGCTTATTTGAAGGTGCTTATGATTTATATCTTTTTTGGATGAGTTATAGGTTGTTTTTTAGGCTATGTTTAGATGGACTAGCTTATAAGCTAGCTGGTAGTTGATAAGTTAGCTGATAGCTGATAAGCTAGATGTTGATTGATAAGCTTGTTAGTAGCTGTTAAGCTAGCTTATGAACAAATTATGTTTGGCAAAAACTAGCTTATGAGTATGTAAAATGACCAAAAAGGGTATCTTTGAATTTAATAANNTCAAAGTAGCGTTTCAAAAAGCTAGCTTATAAGCTAACTTCTGGTACATGTTTGGATGGACTAACTTATAAGCTTATAAGCTAGCTTATTTTTGCCAAACACAGCCTTAGATGTTTTAGATACTTGGATGTAATTATCTTCTTTCTAGAAAAGTCAATTAAAAAAATTAGAAGCGAACTTTTTTTAACTTTTTGGAAAAGTCGATAAAAAGATGAACATTTTTAGAAAAGTCAATAAGAAGATAAGCTTTCTTATTAGACTATGTACTAATGCGAGATTTTGAAATGGGTTTTTTTAATGTTTTGGGCTCTCTTAGGCTTTTCAGGGCCCAATCTTTTTTGTTATTGTTTACCATACCTATCTATTTATCAATATTTAATTATTAACTAACTAGGTTTGATCCCGTAATGCACGGGTAATTTAATTAAAAATATATACGGAAAAACTAATATTACAAATATGATTTCCCTAATTTAAATTATTTACTATAATTTAATTTACATTTAAGTGTNAATTTTTTTTACTATAGTTTAATTTACGTTTAATAGTAATTTTTTATAAAATATTAATTGAGTATTATGTTAAAACACAATGATTATCATGATTATACTTTATATATTTTTTTATATTTAAAGTGAGATGTTTATCCTCTATAATATAAATCATTTACTATAATTTAATTTAGGTTTAATGATATTATTATAATATTTGCGCACTATGC
>LUCG01208066.1:0-10446 GCA_001633085.1 Carthamus tinctorius | reverse complement strand
GAAGTAGAAGGTATTGATCAAATTCCATAAAATTTGATAAAATGAATATTAAATTTATGTGATTATTTTAATAATAAAAGTATTAATAATGCACATGCTTACATTTCTTAAAACTACATCAATATATATATATATATATATGTATATGTATATTTTTTAAAAACAGAAAATTATAATTAACAAAATAATAATAGTACTACAGTTAGAGGCTAGAGCGACCTAGGATACGATGGAACGGGTTATTACTTAGGCATTGTTTGATAAAAATAAGCTAAGTTTATCTTTTGTATACATGTTTGGTAAGGCATAAAGTAGCTTATAAGCTAGCTTTTTGATAAGCTACTTGGAGTAGCTTAAGAGAAGTTTTTTGTGACTTTTTTTCAATTATACCCCTTATTAATATTATTTATTTATTTATNCATCATATATTATATATTATTATTTATTTTTAAATATTATTAATTACATTAGATATTGTTTTATATATTTAATTAGCAAAAAATAAATGTTACAATCTTTAAAATGTTTATATAACTAAAACATTCTAAATACTTTAATAGAAACTATTTAATCTAATTCTTAGTTATATTACTTTGAAGTGATTAATTACTTAGGACGTGTAAAGTTGATCAATTTTATTTTTATCATATGTAATAATAATTTAAATCATAAGTTAATGTAGAATTTTTTCTAAGATTTGTTTTAACAAATTCAAAATTTATANAATATATTATATTATTTAATTTTTTTTATTGTTAATATTATTTAAATATTATATTATTAAAATTTCATTTTGTTTAAAGATTTATCTTAATTATATCATAAAATATTTATAATTGATTATTTATTAAAGATGTCTTTTTTGGTAATTTTACATACTCATAAGCTAGTTTTTGTGAAACATAACTTGTTCATAAGCTAGCTTATTAGCTACCGGCTTGCTTATCAGTCACACCAGCTAGCTTATCAGCTAATTTGCCAAACATAGCCTTAGAGCATAGGCCAACTTTTCCTATATATAGAAGAGAGATTTTTCAAAAAAAAAATACATTTATCTGTAACATATTCTCTATTTTGAAGATTATACAATTGATTATATTATTAAAATATTCAACACCAATAATAAAATATTTTCTTTCTCTCTTCTAAACATTTAAAATCTAGGGTTTTCATTGGTAGAAGCATAAAAAGACATTTTTCTCTCGTAGGTAATCATTTCTAGAGAAATCTCCTAATTTGAAGATTTTTATCTTTTTCTCCTGCTCGTCCATTTTGGAGAAGGTTATAGGGAATCTGTTATAGAAACCCCCCTTTCCTAAAGTCTCCATTTTGAAGAAGCTGTCGAAGATGCTTTCAATGGTTTCGTCGTAAGAGAAGAAAAGTATGCACGTGAAAGTGTGATTGTATATTTTGTTGGGTGTTATTATACAAATTTTGAAACTAAAGTATTTTTCAAAGACTTTAATGGTGGAGATAGTAAATGTTTCTACTTTTGTACATAAGGCATTCAAGCTTTATTATAGATTGTTAAATTTGTTGATTTTTAGCTATAATTTGGTGTTTATCCATATGCCTCTGGTGTTTTTAAAAAGACACATAGACATGATTCAAGCATGTATCTCTTCTATACCAGAAGAAGGAACCAATTAACACACACACACACACACATATATATANTGATCACATATTCGATTACGGTGGATGCGATCACGGAGGATTGACGCGATTCATGAGAGGGTGGAGATTATTAAAGGAGGGGATCCGGTCAAAACCGCTTTTATTGATCGAATGAGTGGCTGAGATTCGGTCTCATGTTCTCTTAAAAAGTTATGTTTCTTGCATGAACCTCTCTCTCTCTCTCTCTCTATATATATATATAATATAATATAATAGAGAGAGAGAGGGGAAAGTTCAAATGAAAACTCATTTTTCATTGTGAACTCGAGGACCACTAAATCGTGCTACGTGACAATATTAACTTTGAATATCATGCATTATTCAGAGTGAATAAAGCTTAGAGTAAATATTACCACGTGATGCAATTTTAATGGTCCTTACGTTTACAACCAAAATTAAGTTCACAAAATAACAAATAACACCACTGTTATTATTAATAATAGTGAGAGTAAACCATAAAGTTGGTTGTTATGATTTATCAAAAATAACATTTTTTGTCCATGTAGTTTAAAAATTATAAGAAGTCACCATGGATTGCAAAAATGTCTAGATTTAGCCCCTTCCTCTAACAACCGTTAAATAAGTTCTATGATTTCGACCTCTATGGCTTTTGATTGTGTATGAGAACAAAAATCATTAAAAGGGCAAAAAATTAGCCCATATAAACAACATTTTTAATGCCTTTAGAGAAAGACCAATTCGACATACTTTTATAAACTATGATGGCCATTTTGTAATTTCAAGATTACAAGAAATAAGTGTTAATTTTGAAAAACCATGGGGACAAAATTTATAGGTTAACTTAAATATAATTAAAAATTTATAGACAAAATTTAGTGTTAAATATAATTAAAAATAATTATAATTATAATTAAAATTTAAATATAATTTAAATTCTTACAAAGTAAGAGTTAACCATAGGATATTATTCTCACTTACTTTATCATGTAATTTTCTTGAAATGAAAATAAATTATTAATAAGCATCTTAAACTTGGTTAGTACCAGGCAAAAGCCGGTTCCTACACTTAACGGGTAAGACTCTTGTTTTTTGCTTTGCCTCTTACAGTGTATGTTTCTCAGTCTTTCTCATGCTCAATCAATTTTAATGGTAAGCGCTTAGTAAACGACTCTTAAATCCATAAAAAATAGTATAAAATTCGTGCAAAAAATAAATCCATTTTAATGTAAAATTCGGTGTTATAACAGACTTATTATATTCACATTACCTTGCCGGATGAACATAATAAGAACCAAGAATTACATTAATTCCATAAAAATGAGTAGAAATAATAAATTTGTTCTAATCGATAACGTCAAACCTAACACCAAAATCTAAAATTCAAAATAATTTTTATCTTGTTTATTGGTTCAAATATACAATGTTGTTACCCCAAATTTGATGCGTTACTATTGATTGGAGTATGAATTGGAGCGTTTTAGCGAACCCATTGCAAATGGTCTTAAGCAAACGATTTTGAATGCTTAACTATTAAGGGGCCATTTTACCGAACGTTACCTGGCAAGTGCTTAAAGAATGTTACCACTTACCAAAAATTTACTGAATAAGTACTTATCTCTATCTGCAAGAGTCACCACTACCATTTTACCTTGTAACATTCCTAGCAATCCAAATTGATTGATGGTAATCAATGGACGTTTACTAGATAAGAATATCACCCTTACTTATTGGGTAAGAATCATGATCATTGTCTTCCCTCTTACTGAGTAATATCTCCGATCCTTGTTAAGGTACCCACTAAAGTAATTGAACAAGTAAGCACTTCCCAACGAAAGCTAATAGCAAACGAACTCTTACCTCATCAAATGTACATGACAATACCGAGGATCTTACCGTAAGAACATAGCAATGACTGAAAATCTTACTGGGTAAGGGGTTGTTGGGTTGGTTTCCATTAAGTCCTGTATAGATAAAAATTGTCTACATAGATCAATTTGTCATCATAGATTCAGAAGACGTTTGTTTAGGGGGGTTTTTTTCCTAGATGGAAGGAACATTTTTTGTTTCGGAGGGACAACTTTGGAAAAAAATTGGCTTTCTGCATAAAGCTCACCCATAGAAGCTTAACGAGTAAGCTTCAAGTCCCATTAAGCCACTAACAAACAAGGCCCAAGTGAGGGAAAGGTAAAACACGCTTACCAACAATCATTTTGATAGCTGAAAATGTAACCCCATAAGTTGAAGGTGGTAACCTTTGCCAATTAAGCACTTACCCAGAAAAAGTCGCAAACAGATACATAACTAAGCAAATAAATCTTTTATACCATTAATCTCATTAAGCTACAAACATACAAACAGCCTTTCCTTACTGCAGGAGAAACTGAGATTTACCCTATATTTCCTTGATGCAATCAGTCTTTAAGGGAACAGATGATATAACCAACCAACCTAGTTTTCCATGATGATTTCCTTTTTATTTCTTTTTAGAAATTACTTACTTATATATATAATTAATTAAATATTAATATATTTGGTAGCATGCAGCCTCAATTCAAACACTAAAAGTCATGAAAGAAATATAAGCATATCACCTATTATTATGCCAAATCTCCTGATGCTGCTGCTGCTGAACACTCTGCACTTTGCCCAAATATATCTGGAATTCCATTCCAATCTTTCTTCTCTCTTGTTTCCCAGTATCCACCCACATAACGAAAACAGCCGTCTTCGCCCCTTTCGAACCACCGTGGCCGCCACCCTCTTTCTTGCAGTTTTCTTGCCTATCGTTCACACCCGTTGCAAATCAGACACTTTATTACAATTCTAACAAATTTCGACTTCAGCAACCATATATATGTTCAGGGGCATGTTCCATTAGGGTGCGTTTGAAATCCAAACAGGATAGAAAAGACACTTGTTCAGGGTCTGCTAAGACATAACCGGACATGACAGAACATATAAGATGACCAAATTACCCCTAATGAGTTGTTTATATGTTTTGATTAATTATGTAATTGATTAACTTATAATAAAATAAATATTTTTTTAAAACAAAATATAACATTAGATTTTTTTTGTCAAAATGATTAAAATGACACCAAAATGAAAAGTTTAAGTAGTTTTTTAAATATTTTTTTACTATTAACCTTTAATAAATTAAATAAATTAATCAAAATATATAAATTGTGTACAAATAATATTAGGACAACAAAGTGAAAATTTTAAGAGCATAAAATATAATAATTTAAATTTAAAAAATGAATAAAATTGTAAAGAGACAGGTTTATTTGATGTTTTAGAAGAGATTTGAGTTTTATTTTGAGGTTATATTGGTATTTGGTAATGCATAAGTCTGTTCCACCTTGTTCCAAGGGTAGGGCTGGAACAAGTCTGTTCCACTTTGTTCCTGTCCGTTCCACATACAAGTCATGCCAAACATGGAACAGTGATCCCGATTCTGTTCAGTTCTGTCCAGTACTCCAGTGTACCAAACGCACCCTTAGGAACCCAACTTTGATGAATATAAGGGTGTTATTCATTATGAATGTTGTAACATGTTCATTTTGAATGTGTGAATAACACCTTCATATTCAAAATGAATATTCATCCAGAAGGATGTGTGGTGGGCAGTGGGCAGTTCCCAATTCCTAATCCATTTTGGGTTCCTAACGCATAATTTTGTCCCATATAAACATCCATACATTTATTTGTAACGGTGACAAAACAAAAATATATAAACGAGTTACCTGTCTCTGTAATTGCTCTAGTCTGAGTTTCTCCGCGTTTGCCAGCTCACATTCACCGTTCTCCAAATGCCGCTGGTCGGGTCTAAGCCTCGAGTCAGTTGGAGGAAGCTTCTCCCTTAAACCAGGAGTTATTTCGTTCAAAGATATCGCAAACGGTGTGAAATTGTATCGTGTTTTGGTAGTAGACTTGTCTCTTTCCCATAGCAACACGGCTTCAGTCATGGGATCGTAACCCTTCGGCTTTGTTGTTGGATCTCCCAACACGTAATACATAGCCTCGTCCCATTTTCCCATCAACATCGCTACCTTTTCTCCCGTTCTGTTATCGTGCACAAACCCATGAACCTGCATTTTGTATAATAAGATTGTTTATGGAGATCAGTAGGGGTGTAAGCGAGCTGAACTGCTTGTGAGCTCCTCGTTAAAAGCTCGATTTGAGCTCGAGCCTTTATGATTAAGCTCGATTAGGCTCACGAGCCTCAATTAATATTATATATATATATATATATATATTAAATAACATATACTATAAATAATAATAAAAAGAGTAAATTACGATTTTTCATCCTTGTGGTTTAGAAATTGCGATTTTCATCCCCATGGTTTGTAATTAATTGCTATCATATATATAGATAGATATATTAAATAATAATAGAAAAAGAGTAAACTACGATTTTCGTCCTTTTGGTTTGTTAAAAATTGCATTTTTCGTCCTTGTGGTTTAGAAATTGTGGTTTTCATCCCCATGGTTTGTAATTACTTGCTATTTCCGTCCTTATGATTTACAACTTATTGTTGTTTCGGTCCGTGTGTTTTACAATTCTTAACCAATTTGGTCCCTTGTACCTAAAGGTAGGAATTAATCCAGGGACGAAAATAGCAATAAACTGCAAACCATAGGAACTAAAACGGTAATTTCTAAACCACAAGGACGAAAACAGAAATTTATAACAAACCACAGCGACTAAAATTGTAATTTACTCTAAAAAAAATAAAAAACATATTAAGCATTGATTTACAGGTAAACGAGTCGAGTTCGAGCCGAGCTTAGGCTCATCCGACAAACGAGCTCGAGCTCGGTTAGGCTCGGGCGGGGCGCGGCTCGTTTACACCCCTAGAGACAGGTGTTGAAAAAAAAAAGATTATTGCAAACCTTTTCGACAATATTGTTTTACCTGATGTGGGTTTCTGTCGATAATCGACTGCTCCTTGAACTTGAGTTTGCAAGAGTAGTTGCCGCTTCCCTTTATTCGCATGGTACCATAGTGATCACAATAGATTTTCCCAAGAATGATGTTGTATATGGAGGTAGTGACCTTGCTCCATTGAAACGTTTCGCCATCTTCAAACTGTAAGGTGAGGACACCCACAGGATCGAGCTGAATAGAGCGCCCCCAAAACTTGCCCTTAAGGTTCGAATCTGCCCAGAATTTCCAGCCTCTGCCCTCACAGTGGCATGCAACGATCATTGGGTGGTGACTCACCTGAAAAGTGTCAAAATCTTGATTATATTACAGTTCTAGATCTTTAATGCCAAAAAGGTCTCCATTTTCTCATAATCCAACCTTGTATAAAAAGAAGCAAATGGGAAACCTAGTAATGTGTCTTTAACCCAAATGATTTCTTTTTTCTCATAATCCAAGTATCCAACCATGGTATAACAAGAAATAAATGCGAAATCTAGAAATGTGTGTTTAACCAAAAGATCTTCTGTTAAAAAACAACCATGTATAGCAAGAAGCAAATGAGAAATCTAGTTATGTGAGTTTAACCAAAAAATATATCTTTTATAAAACAACCATGTATAGCAAGAAGCAAAGGGGAAATCTAGTAACAAGTGTGTAACCAAAAAGATCTCTTTTTCCCCATAAAACAACCATGTATAGAAAGAAGCAAATGGGAAATCTAGTAATGTGTGCTTAAGCTTAACCCAAAAAGATAACTTTTTCCTCATAAAACAACCATGTATAGCAAGAAGCAAATGGAAAATCTAGTAATGTGTTCTAACCCAATCTTTTTCTCATAATCCAACCATGTATAACAAGAAGCAAATGGGAAATCTAGTAATGTGTGTTTGATAAAAAAAATCTCTCTTTTTTTGTCATAATCCAACCATGTATGGCAAAAAGCAAATGAGAAATCTAGTCATGTGCGTTCAACCAAAAATATCGCTTTTTTTTTCTCTCATAATCCAACCAAGCATAGCAAGAAGCAAATGGGAAATCTAGAGTGTTCACCTTTTCAGAAAAGAAACGTAGGCCCTTATCTGGATAATCTGCTTCATATGTTTCTCCAAGAAGAGGGTTGAAGGGTTTGCATTGTCGACCTTCTGTTGATGCATAACCAGAAACAGCAAAAGCTGCAATGCTTAATATTCTCATCAAATCATTCCCCTGCACGAGTACAAGTTTGAGTTTAGTTGGCCTTTAAAAAAATAAAATCGGAACTCATTTTCTTCGATGAAGAGCAATTTTCAAAATGCTCAAAAATTGTTTAAAAGAAGTCAAATTGGTGTTAAGGAACGAGATTAACAGGATAAATAAAATCAATACTGATGGTTAAAGGAAATTGGCAAATTATGGTGGAGTAAATTCCTACTCAATGGAATTGCTATGAATAAGCATAGGTTGAGTACCTGACCTGCTTTCCCCATTCCAATGCTCGGTCAACCAAACAAGAATACTCCAAATCCTCGAAGCATTTTTGCAATGAAGAAAGTGGCTCGTTAAAGTAAACAGGGAGGCAAACACCAGACAGGTCTTTTCCAATGTTATCTTTGATTATGGACCATAATCCAACTGGCTTTTCTTTTTCCTTTGGTTCAGGTAAACTATCCCTTCTTTTGATGGAAGGATATTGAATTAAATTAATTTCAGTTCCAGCCCCCCGTAAACGACCAGATAAGAAAGAGTCCTTTTCGTTTCCCAATGAAGTAGATCCATTTCCTGTACCCTCTCTACTCCGATAGGAAGCACATCTTAAAACATCAGCCGACATGAATTCATTTGTGTCAAAAAAGGTTCCGTTTTCTTCATCTGATTCAATGTCCACTCCGTATCGGCTTTCATTGTCTGCATCTGAATCGCTTCCACTCCCCTCAGACATGATGGAATAGAAATCTGTTGCAGTGGTCCAGCAAGATAAATGAATAAAAGACTGCCAAAGTGTTATCAGTAACCAAAAGTTATATAACGGTAAACTCATAAAAGATAATAATTACCACTGAATCTTCTATCTTGTCCACAAGAAGAATCGCGCTCTTTTGTTTCATCAACCACGGTTGTTTCCAGCTCAATTTTCTCAGTCTGCAAGTCACAGGTTAACCGATAAATGCAAGATTTCAATGTGCATCTTTCATGAAGCAAATATGATTTCAAACAATTGAATCTGCTTGCAAGATTTAAAGCTTAAAAAGAACTATGTAAAAGCATCGAATCCTTCTTTGTCAATCCAAATACACCAAGGTTTTACAAGTATTTGTATTATACAATCCTATAAACTTTCCTAGGTAGGTCGAAATAACTCTTGAGATAAATGGAAAACCGAGAGTTCAACATATCTAAAACCTTAGGAATTTAAAAGGGGTACCTCTAATTGTCTTAATGTATCAAGGAGCACGATATGTTTAAGTTGAAGAGCCTTCATTTGGTTTTGAAGGGCAGCAAGTTCACCCAGCATAATAGACTCACAATCTTTGATTACTTCCTCTGTTATGCCTTCCTGGGACAATCGTGATCGTAGCTTTTCTGTTGAAATAACCATGTCTTCAGAGGGAGCAAGATCCCCTGTAGACAATCTAGGAAATTTATCTTTAGCAGCTAGAAGGGCATCGATCCATGCAGCTCTGTCGTCTCTAGATATGCACCGTAAATGAAGAGTTTTTGTTCCAGAAAATATAGATAGCCTTTTGTCGTCTGACTTGCTTGCTCTTACAGAAGAGACCTGTAGATCATACACTTTAGAAAACAGCAGAATGTAGAGGCAACCACTTAAAATATTACCAAAAAATACATCTACAATTAAAATATGATTCCATGCTAGCTCCTACATATGCATTCAGATCTTTGGATACAAAAAAAACAGATTCAAGGAAGAAGGCTGTCATTTAGTTTTTTTATCTAATTCCCACTTCCGCTTGGCTAAATGGGAACACGGATCACATATTTTCTACAATCTAAGTATTTATAGAGGAAGCATCACAAGCCAATTGTCACACACTAGATTATCTAAAACACTATCATTAAATCCTCAAGTGTCACCAGAATATGAGCAAAGGAGCTTTATTAAGTCTATTCAGAACATCACTCACAAACTTCTTAAATTCAGCATAGCAAACATCAACAAGAAAATTCATATAACACCACTAAACCAAATGCAACTATGTTTCTATGGTAACAATGACAGCAAAATTCATAAGCAAAACAAAGTTAACCATCATAGTTGTGGTCTCACAGCAAAGTAAAAATTGTACTTGCTGAAATACCAAAAAAGAAAAAGTGGATCCTATTTCAATTGGAACTTCATGAGTCGATCCACCTACATGTCTTGCTTTTACCGCTATACCCGGAGTTACTCCATCTATTAGTTGACTTAAAACAGATAGTGGACTTGTTTCTAGTGAATGATTCTATAGCCAGCTTTTGGAACAATTTAGGGGGATCTTTGACCAGTTGATGCAGCAAGAACTAACCACTAGAAATTGTGCAAAATCGTTCGTTATTGCATACTTTAGTGTCTTCTTTTTCACATTTTAGGAACAACAAATGGTTAGTTTGCTAAATATAGATCTTGGATGGCTAAAAAGTGCATTCAATCTAGCTACATTATAGATCAAATCAAACAGTCACTAAAAAATTGGAGCAAAGATAAAAATCCAAACCTTCAAATGTATCTCCCCATATGGCTTCCATTGTTTTGCACCTGAGCGATTGTGACTGCTCCCATTGCTGCATTTCCTCAAATACCTTATGGACTCCTCTCCGATGACCTTAATCCCTTTCTCCCTCACCGGACTCACCACGATCTTATCCGGTCCATGAGTTTTGTAGTAAGACAACACCCC
>LUCG01208027.1:0-12202 GCA_001633085.1 Carthamus tinctorius | reverse complement strand
GACGGTTAAGCCTCACACAATACGTTCGATATCGACTGGTGTAATTTTTTACATAAACAATTAACATAAACTTTAGCCCTAATACCTTTTTTTCTTCAACCATCTTCATCTTTTGTCTTATTACCAACATATTATCGAAAGAAATGGAGTAGATTATAAAAATAATTTGAAACAAAAGAAAGCCCTAAATTTGTTCATCCAAAGGAGTTATATGTATTTTGAGGGAAGTAATGAAGAAGATTAAACCATGGTTGTGGTGTATATATAGTTTCGGGAATATGACCGTTTGTTGATTTGTTAAAGATAATCAAATGATCAAGATTTATTTTCTTTTTGACAACATTTCCTACCGTTACTGATTAATCCACATCAATAGCAAGATTTCCATAATGAGGATCAGCATGAAAGAAACCTGTTTTCAGTATCTGCATATAACAGACAACTTCAATGAGAAGAGATTCTACTTTATGTAAGAAGGTTGTATCAAGTTGATACATAATAAGGTAGATTTTTTCACCTTAATCAAGTATGCTTCCATAGTGCTTGAAGAGATCTGTGATCGATTGTAAATTTTCCATCTATAACATCTAAGTTCTTAATCTTAACGCCTGGCCGGAAGGCGTAGAGATCGGCGAATCAGTAACTGAAATGAAAGTTGGAGTAAGACAATGGCATACAAAAATTTCAAATGCAAAACCTTAAACAATGGTGATTTTTACAAATATAAACTCAAGATCATATTATATTAAAATTAAATGGGGGTTAAGGTTGAAACCTAAAACATACTCCAATGTCAGCACCTTATTTGTAGTATAATCCCAGAAACCATATTCCTATTGAGGGCCATCCCGGAAGGGGTATGAGGAATTTAACTCATTCGACAAGAGGAAGTCCTTCAAAATGGAAAACAAAAAATCCAGCAAGAGACATACAGGCACACAGACCCACTTTATATTACGGAATTCTCGACTAAATCTCTTTAGCATTTTTCACTATACTTACATAATCAACCCCTCGTAAAAATCCTGCAAACAAATGCAAAGATAAAAATGGCCAATTTATGTATTTGGTCATATCAACATGATCACTTAGATATAAACTCAGTTCAAGTCAAATAAACAACCCATATTTTCCACCATTAACAAAATCAGTAAATTGCTGGAAAGTAGATGAAAATAATATAGAGGTTTTATGAAACAAAGAACCCTCTAGCAAGCAAATTTGTTGGTTAACAGTCGAAAAATCAGAGACTTTTTGTGTGTGTTTCCAATATATATAGTTCCACTTGTTAATTTGAAGAAGAAGAGGCCACGACACACACGATGATGAAATCCGGAAATACTCAATGTGTCGGTCTGTTTCTTTGAAGAAGAAGAGACCACAGTTTGTTTCCAAACTTACCATGATGATGAACGGGAAGCGAGCAGGAGGCTATACATTCTTCATTGTTTGAATGAACTTCCAGAAGGAGAGGAGAATGAGAGAAATTAGGGCTCCATGACCAAATGTTGCCTATGTCTAACAATTGGAAATCCGTCTAGAGGGTAAGGAGACGAACCGGGGGAGAGAAATTAGGCTGTGAATTCGTCTAGAGGTTGAGTGAGAGGGAGTTGGGAGGCATGAAATCGTGGGGGGAGTTCTTGGCACTTGGAAGCCATGATAGCAGGGAAGGGGAAGAAATCGTGGGGAGTTAATGATCTGATAACTGCAAATTCATGAATTTAAACGGATGAGATGAAAAGTTAGGTTTGATCCAACGGCTTAAATGAATCCCTAAATTTTCTGACTCCTCTGGGTCAATAGAATATATAATTACCTCTTGGATAATGAAGGCTGTAATCCTTGCAAGTTTTAGTGTAAATAGGTGATATTGGCTTCTTAAGCTCAATCATGTTCCAAGTAGTATTCTATTAATATTATGTAGTTTACTTTCATAGTTTAACTCTCTAGCTTAGAAGTAATTTCCTTCACTTTAAATTTAGTAGTTAGACTTTAATTTTAGCAGCAATTTCATTTCCGTATCTTTTATATTTCCAGTATTGTAGTACAGTGCCCTCGATAGTGGGCACTGCTTTTGTTTAATATTATTTCGTAATTTTAAGTATGTCATTTCTAAAACCTTCTTCCTTTATTCTGCTTTCTTAATTATGCACTAAACATCCTTAGGGATGTAGGGAGATAAAGTACCCGAAATTTATAGAAAATGGTTGAATAGTTTTCGTATTTTATAATTTAAACGTTTAGTTCATCTTAAGTTCAAAAATGACCCAATGATGCAAACAAGCTAATCACTTGAGACTGTCTAACGTCTAGTCTTAACTTAGAGATGGGTAGGATGTCGTGACACGAGCTTGGATGATGCTAGGGAATTTGAGAGAATTCTTAAGACACTAGCGAGATTTAGGTCAGTACAGTGGGCAGATCCCAACCCACTGGAGCAGGGCAAGCTACCTAGTGTTCCACCGAGGGCACTTAGAGCGATTGCTTATACAAAGCCATGGAAACCTAAGAAGGTTCACCCTGGGGTCGCCAGCGACAAAACGGTTAAGTTTGATATACGAGACTTTTTGCTACGAGGTGTGAGTGTTAATTGGGACCGGACCTCTGGACAGAGAGTGCCCACTATCCTGCAGTACAGTGGGCGCTATTGGGGGTCAAGTATTTGTTATAAATCCGAGGAAAATTCTTCCTACATTTCTATCTTTTTAATCATAGTTAAGTCGTTCGAAAAGCTGTTTCACCAACCAAACCAACTTATTTCTTCCTTTCTTACCAAAACTTGTGAAAAGAAGCTCATATAAACAATAATGTTTTGATTGTTCCAGTCCATGTGGAATACGATTCTGGTATCTTACCAACTATTACTTATAGTGTTGATCATAGTGACTAATGTATACTTGCACTGTCCACTGTGGACTGTTTTGCATTCCACTGCGATTTACACATCGTATCGACACACAACAGTAAGCACTTACCAAAAAACACTGGATAAGCACTCTTACCTAGACAACACTTACTCAGGTCAACACTCTTACCCGGGTCAGCACTTACCCGATAAGAGCAAGTAAACGACCTCTAAGTCACATTACTTTACCGGATGAATATGGTAATGGTTTAGAATTTTACATGATAAAAGTGATGAGGAAGACCGAGGTCATACCTTGTAAGTGAGGGTGATGACTCTTACCTGATTAGTGCTTGTCGCATACATTGTTGCCTACAATGACTTTTTGATGGAATAAAACTTCAAGGTAAATGATAGTGCTGAATCATACTGATTAGCGTTTACTGGGTAAGTGTTTGGGTAAACTACCTGTAAGTTAAACGAAATTAGTTCATTTATGGTTTGCGACTTCACCCTCTCAATCGACATTTGTGTCATTTATGATTTGTGACTTCACCCTCTCAATCGATGGACTTCATCCCCTGGCACCAATTAGTTGGCATACCTAATTCCTTTATGTTGATTGATCTATTCCTCAACACCATTTGACATGCTTCATCGTATCACGAATCGAATCCTAGTACCAATAGATGTGCTTCATCCTTCAAGCTAATATATAAAGTTTCATTACATGGATACAAATTCTTACTTCCTCTTCAATAGTATTCTCTTAAGTATTAACAAACTATATAAATTGAAACTTGCACCTCTAACACTACTCTATCACCGTCATCCACCTCCACTTGTCCTTTTGTCTTACCATCAATCCATCACTAGCCATCTTAGCAACGACTATTGGGGGCGGTTTGTAAGATTTACGCTTTACGTTAGGATCCATAGTCATTCCTTCTTTGAAGACTCTCTTACAATCATGAGGAACGAACATTGTATCCGAAAGAGGGTTCGAGCAATTAAGCTTCTACAACTTCCATTACGAGGCAAGGGCTTGTTTTTTTGTCGTAATCTTACATTTTCATCCCATCTATATGACTACTGATCATTGATCACTATGTATTAGTGATGAATAACGATATTCATCATTTTATAAGAATCATAACATGTAATGTTGACCTGTGTCAATCACTTTAGCAAACAATATGTTCTCTTTGTTTTGGCTTTTTTGTCATTGCCTTTGAAAATCGATTAGGGTCTATTAGCATTTTAACTTGGCTTTACGTTGTTACTAGCGCTTGATTAGTGCATAGTTGGTATAAAATTCTACACAATTAAATAAATAGATAGAAAACAAGTAACTATATACTAACTAGTGAGTTCCTGATACAAATAAAAATAAAGTTTAGGAAAAATATTAACAACAGAAATCCATTAAGGTATTACAATTAAATCATAGAATACAAAATGAAAGACAAGCCTATGACATTTAAGTCAAAGAAACTAATGGAAAAATCTTACATTAATTTTCTATCTTAGGGCGTGGGTATGGTCACTATTCCACCCCTTTACCACTCTTGCCACGTCAGCTTTTCCCTCTATCTCTTCCACCACTCTATTTCTACCCCTAAGAAACCCTGTAGTACTTACCATTCCATCCCTCCACTCCTCTAACCATTTAAAAAAAAAGAATAAAAGTAAAAAAAGAAAGAAGAGAGGAGAGAGAGATAGACACATAAAAGAGAGAGAAAGAGAAAGAAAAGAGGATACCCTGTCGTGGTGGCCATGCCTGCGGGGTGGAAAATTTCAAGCCGGCGGGGATCGGGACGGTGTTCATCCCACCACACCGCCACCCCTATAAAGATTCCCCGCTTAGCGGGGTGTGTATACCTGATACCCTTACTCCTTAAATATGAGGAGCTGAGCTCCCTACAAATATTCTACATCGTTTTAGTAAGTATATATGTGTATCATGTCATTGGTTTATTTTGTATTAATCGAAAAGGAAAAAGAAATTAAATTAAAGTATATTTGTAAATGAAGTATGATTTCAGAGTAACAACATATTATTTTGCTTCTCACTAATTTTTATTTAATTTACCCTTACATCAACTTAAATGTGTAGAGTAAGATTCAAGATGCTATAACAGCATGTTTAACATATTCTCTATATTTTTTTTTTCAAATCTAGAGGATAAAAAACTCTGGAAAAATAAATACTATATTCAACTTCAATTGAATTTTTATATTGTAAAATTTCAACACCAACTATATTATTAAAATATTATAAGATTTTACCATCATAATACTTTATAAAAAAACTTTATCTAAAAAGTTAATAAATAATCAAAGGGTGTTAGCTCAGTTGGATATGTAACATCCCTGAAAGATGTGGGGTGAAAACCATACTACCAGGGTTCGAATCCCACGAGTGATATTTCTGAGATATCCAGACTTTGAATCTGGTCCTTTGGGCCGGGTTCGGGGCCGGTACTGGAGGATCCAGTCTATGGGATCCACTTTCCTGCCGGTTGGGTTCAACCATTGTTTGGGCCGGGTCGCAGCGGATTAGTAAGATTGCCCAATTGAAGGTCCGATGCCGCTGAAACGTGTGTGTTAGCTTGCTGTTAAAAAAAGTTAATAAATAAATCTCATTGTTGGTATAAATTAATTAAAGAATTTTAAAGAGTTTTTTATATATGGTGTTTTCTCCATGTCTATCTATTTAGGAGAACACAATAGAGAATCTGTTAAAGTAATATGAATAATAAAAAAAAACATTTTTTCTATTTCTTAAAAAAATTATTGAAGATGCTCTAAGTCACTAAAATAAAATTAATAGTTACACGAACTCTCCGATTTCCACTAACATAACTTAAACCGACAACATACAAGCATTTCCAACAGTTCTGTAAAATAGAAAACAATTAGACATGTGTTACGTCTTTTACCCTAACACACATCAGCTATATTTTTCTAAAATAAATAAAATTGGAGGAGACTTAAGTTTAGAGAATTATGTAAAACTTGACATATAAAAAGAGAATTTAATATTTTGTTATTTCTTATCAATGAGATTGAACCATTATTATTTTATAAAAATTCTCTTTTAATAGAAAATTTAATTTGAATAAGAATATTTATTTGAACAAGGTAAATCAACAATCCGTTGTAGTCTAGTTGGTCAGGATACTCGGCTCTCACCCGAGAGACCCGGGTTCAAGTCCCGGCAACGGAAAATCTTTTTATTTTCTAAAAGACTATATTAGTACACTTTTGGCCCTTGTACCTTCTACCTTTTTAAAATATGGTTCCTAAACAAATACAATTTTGTGCCCATGGTTACCAATTTAATGCATTTTTGGTCCTTAATATTTTTTCATATGTTTTTATTGATCTGTCTTTATTTTTTTTATTAATGTTTAATATTCCTTGAAATGTTCTTAACTTAATTCCATTGTTTTGAGGGATTTTTTAAAGTTTTTTTTTCTTGATTTTGAAGGATTTTTAAGTTTTTTTTATCGATTTTGAAAGATCCCCCCCCTGGTTTTTTGGTTGATTTTAAAGTTTTTTTTGTGCATTACTAGGTAAAGTTGCATCTTCTAAAACAATACAGTTACACTGTTTAAAACGATACGATTGCACCTTTCATAAACCTAAAATTTTCACCTTACGCCGCCCATTCCTGTGCCTACTTCACCCCTTTATTTTTCTTTTATGATTAAAGCCGCTACCTACTACCGTTTTCCTGTTCTGAACATGATAACCCTTGACTACCCTACCTTTCACCATCAAAAGCTTTCCTTTTTCTCTACAACCCTTAAAACCCTCCTATTTTCAGTTACAACCTAAACAACCCTTTTGTGATCACAACAACCTACACGTAACAACCCTTTCATTTATGCGACCATCTGTAGCTCCCCCTGCTCCCTATTTTTCTCATGTTTCTTTACATCGTGGCCAACCCAATCCCTTAATTGCTTGCAATTTTCATCCCAACATAAAATTTAATCTAAAATACAATACAAAGAAATTAAAACGAAAGGTGCAACTGTGTGAAGATCAGTCAAAGTATTTTTGATGGATGGAGATGCTCACGATGGTTATAGGCAAGGAGAAAATGAGGGGTTCACAATCCCCTCCGCATGGGGGGGGGGGTTGTTACAATGTTTAATTGTGAGCTTTTCCTTTAGAGAATCAGCATGAGCTGACGAGGCGGGGGGTTCCCATGACAGCTCGATGGAAATTTATAGAGGTTGATGGCATGAATTTCTTTGTTTTCACAAAAGAGGGCCAAGGTTCCCTGGGAAACAAGAAAACGGATAGGGTGTAGGCTTGTTGTAACTAGGAACAAAAGGGATAGGGGCAGACGGGTTCAAAGTTAGTCAAATGGACCAAAAACATAACAAAGTGTCAACCACAATCCAGAAAATGTATTTGAACAAGTTTCGGGATTGTACTTCAAAAGTAGACATCAACCACAAGGACCAAAAGTGTAATTTACTCTTTTTTATAAATGTAATTTTCTGCCAAGGGCCAGGGCTAAATATGTCATTTCGCACTCCATCAACGAAACCCTAACGAGCGCTTTTAAGATTCCGATAAAACCCTTCGGTTCTCCCATCGCCTTCATTTTGCTCCTGCTTCCATACCCCCCTACCGCCGCCGTCGCCGCCATCGCCATCTCCGCCGTACTCCTCCGCAACCGCAATGGTAAGCACTCTAGCAAATCGCTTATTGCTAGGGTTTTATCGAACGGTGTTTATGTTCGTATGATGATGAATTTTTGTTTGAATGATAAAATGTTGATTTTAGGCTTCAGAGAGGAAGCAAGCAAATCCAATGAGGGAGATTAAGGTTCAGAAACTGGTGCTCAACATCTCCGTCGGAGAAAGCGGTGATCGTCTTACTCGCGCTGCCAAGGTCCATTCTCTCTCTCTCTCTCTCTTTCTCTTTCTCTCTCTGTGTATATGCTTATAAGTTTTATGATTTACTTTTGAGTTTTTTTGGTATTAGGTTTTGGAGCAACTCAGTGGGCAGTCCCCTGTCTTTTCCAAGGGTAAGATTGTGTGTGTGTGTGTGTGTGTGTTTGTTTGTTTATAGATTTTGTTATATGGATCAATTAAGGAGTAATGTGTTACTTTTCATTTACTAGATTAATTTCACATTCATCAAGTTAATTAGGGTTATGTTTTCTAGACACAATTTGTGTATAGCATTCTGTAAGATACTAGAATTTCATTGATTATTTGAGTGTAGTTTCATGTTTAGTTTAACTGAGAGGGAATATAGAAGCATCACCATAACATGTTTTGGTTAAATAATTATCACTTCTGTAAATTGACCTTGTTTGTAGTCCAGTTTCCTTTGGAAATTCAACGGCTTCGCTTTTCGAGTTTAAGTAACTATAATGTTTTTTTTTAGATTTGTGAACTGTGATTTTAAAGATGCTTTCATATCGTCTCGAATGTTGTGGTTTAAATGTGTTGATCATCTTTGCGACTAAAATGATTTTATGAACTCTTTTTGAAAGTCTAGTTGCAACTCTTTTGACATCAGTACTTAAATCTGGAATACATTCTGGAAGAGGGTTTTGCCAACATTCACTCATGCTGCTAAGTAATGTAATGTAGTTTTGATAGTTTTCTGCTCAAGTTTTATCATGATTCTGTCATGTGTTAAAAGAAGATGTGGTTGATTTGGATTTTATTTATGGTCATAATTCATAAGCCCGCAAAGTGCGCATAGTGATGTTTATGATTTTGATGATGATTGGTGCAGCAAGGTACACCGTGAGGTCGTTTGGGATTAGGCGTAATGAAAAGATTGCATGCTATGTCACTGTTAGGGGAGACAAGGCAATGCAGCTCTTGGAGAGTGGTTTGAAGGTCAAGGAATACGAGCTTTTGAGGCGCAACTTCAGTGATACCGGATGCTTTGGTTTCGGTATTCAGGAGCACATCGATCTTGGAATCAAGTAATGCTGCATCTCTTTCTTTACACACAGTTTGCACAATCCCACATCCCACCACATAGACCCTCCTATATACCATATTAGGATAAAGCTCAAATGAGAACAATAAGTTATTTGAGAATCATGAGAACTAGTAAAATCGTTGATGCATATGCACCATTACAATATGTATCAATAAATTATTATGTTCATATATATATATATATATGTATAATATATTAAACCCTTGTTTGATTCCGTTAGGTATGATCCATCCACTGGTATCTATGGTATGGACTTCTTTGTGGTTCTAGAACGCCCGGGATACCGTGTTGGACGCCGCCGTAGGTGCAAGGCCCGTGTTGGTATCCAACATAGAGTGACAAAGGATGATGCGATGAAATGGTTCCAGGTCAAGTATGAAGGAGTTATCCTCAACAAATCCCAACAAATTGGAGCCTAGACATCTTTACGGTAAGCGTTATTGGGTGATTTTTAACGTTGAATCAGTTATCTTAATTAGGCTCACCGGAGATATTTACATCCATTTTGTTTTCCGGTCTCTTTGTTATAGTAGCTTTTAGGCAAAGATATCATGGAACTCTCTCTGTTTTTGGTCAGATGTTTTCTATTACTATTACATGCAGATTTGATTTTGTTGGTGTTATATTTTGCATCATGATATGAGGGATACATTTTTCCCTACCTCTAGTTGTCATATACCGGGTTGGTTTGGTTTGGTTTATCTGAGAGTCCTATTTAGAAATAGAGGTATACAAAAAACCGTCAACCTGCAAAACACCGACCAACCCAACCCAATTAAACCTAACCCGTCAAACCTTCACCCTGCGAGTGCGAGCCACTAAAGAAATAATTGATACAACATTTCATTTATAAAATGCTGTTGCTGTAAAAAAATGCTGTAAAAACCTTGTTAAGACAGACTATTGTAACTTTTTTTAATACAACATGTGTTTTTATTTTATAAAATATTTTATTAAGATGTTTAAACATTTTAGGGGGCGTTTGGTTGGGGGTATTGAGAGGTCAAGAATGAGAATCTTGATGAAAACTGTTCTTTGGTTTGATATTATATAATGGAATCATTTTTTTAGATCCATTTGGTTTGATATTATATAATGGAATCATTTTTTTAGATCCATTAATTTTCATTCTTGACCAAATTGGGAGGAATCTTTTATTTTTATTTCTATTTGGTTCTTTTTTCCATGCATTGTTTAATCTATGGATGTTCAATGAAACATCATTTGTATTTTCAAGTTGGAAAATCATATTCTTTTTAATATGAAGCAATTTTTCATTGATTACATTGGGTTAATCAAATGGCACCAATGCAATGGTCATTCCTATTCTCATTATCTTGCATTTCCATTTCATTTTCATTCCCATTCCCTGAAATGAACCGAACGCCCCTTAAAATTTAAATGTTCAATAAACCAAACATGATAATTATTGTTGAAGACTTGAAGCCATTGGCAAATATATATTTATATATCATCCATACAAACATATGCATATGCTTAAATAGAGTATATGCAAGCAATTTAATTCCTAAAAACCTAATGGTCGTTGATTTTGTTTATTTTGAAAATTAGAGGTGGTTATAAAATGCGGTTTAGAGTGAATGTAGGAACTAGGTTGATTTATGCCGTTGATAGTTTACAGGTATGATTGAGATTGGTTTGTAATGCTTGTAGGAATTACATAGTTTGTAAATACAAACATTGTATTAACCACCCCTATATCCCATTTCTTCTACTTTTTTGTTTATAAGATAACATTTCTTTGTTGTTTCAAGTTTCTTCTACTTTTTTGTTTATAAGATTAACATTTCTTTGTTGTCTCAAGTGATTAACTTTTATTTCTAGGATGTAATTAAGAAGTGTTCTTTTCGTTATATTTGTTATGGTAAATGATTGTGTGAGAAGAAGAGTTAAAATGGTAAGTATAAGAAGGAATTTGAATTATTGATCATTTTTAATCTCACTAATTTCATGAATTTGCGCATGCAGAATTGATCTAGTTTATCTCGGTACATATCATCCTGTTCATCTGTAGGTGGAGATTCTTTCTTACCCTTCTCATGATAACTCCATTTTTCACTACAATCCAAACCATTTAGGCTATGTTTGACAAACTAGCTGATATGCTAGCTGGTAGCTGATAAGTTAGCTTATGAACAATTATTCAGATTCGTTTATTTTTAAATTCTTTTTTATTAATCTGAAATATAGAATTTACAAGATTGCTGAGAAATTAGAAAAAATGACTACCTATTCTAAACAATCTTAAGTTTTGACACTAAGCCTTCACTTATGCACAGTAAGATAGAAAAAGAAAGAAATAGAAAGATAGAAAGAAGAAAGGACTTAGTATAGAAATAATGCATTGATACTTCGGTGATAGTGCACTGAGCCACAAACGTCGTTTCCATTTTGTTAGACGTTGAACTTGTTGAATGTTCATGTTGCTAAATGAAAGTTTAAAAAGAATCTAACTCAATGTTTGACTTGATTCGCATATAGTTCTAGGAAACAAAATTTTATTTAGTAAATTTTAATCAACTAAGAATATAAACGGGATACCCGATACCCGTGGGAATACCCGCGACCCCGATGGTTATTTTGGATATGGTTTTATAATAGGATATGAGACTGAGAATACCAATACCCGTTCCATACCCATCCCATTGCCATCCCTAATTCTTCTTAGTTGATTTGTCATCTTAGGGAAGATGATGAAGATTCAGAAAAAATATAAAAGTTAATTAAAATTTTATTATGATAAACTACAAATGTGATCCCTATAAAATTATAAAAGAAAAATAAAAGCAAGATGAAAGACATAAATATCCTTGACTTAACATGCTTAGAACTGCTTCTTCTAATGGTCGTTAGAGACATGGACTATATCCTCCGTTGAAAATGCATATCATAGTGTTTAAATTGTAATTTTTTTTAGAAACCAAAAGTGTTATAATCATCAAATCATAAGGACTAAAAGTGTAATTTACTCTAAATTTTTAAAGGGTTATTTTTAAAATGGTGAAATCACAAAAAAGTAAAACAAAGAAATGATTGAAAAGAAGTAAAAGTAATGATGTTAGACATAATTCCAGCAACCAATGTCATCACTATGTTTCCCACTATCATTTATATTTTATATTTGAAATAATTAAGGGTATATTTAAATTTGTATTTTGTTGTTGTTATATATATATATAGAGAGAGAGAGTGAGTGAGGTTCAAATGAGAAGTGCTAAGAAAATGAGAAATAGAGAAGTGATTTCCACCGCTCATCCGGTCAATAAAGGCGGCTTTGACCGTGTGGTGAGGACAGCCGAGAGCGCGACACGTGGTGTCTTTGAGTGTGGTCCCCTCCTTTAATTCAAT
>LUCG01207926.1:0-21252 GCA_001633085.1 Carthamus tinctorius | reverse complement strand
TCACAACCAAAAAGTGGTTCACATTTGAACCCACCCCTATGTATATATATATATATATACATACATATATAGGGTTAGGTTCAAATATGAACTCCAATTTGGTTGTGAACGTGAGGACCACTAAAATCGCGCCACGTGTGAGTATTCACTTTAAATATCATGCATTATTCAAAGTGAATATTGCCACGTGGCATGATTTTAGTGGTCCTCACGTTCGCAATGAAAAGTAGGTTTTCATTTGAACTTTCCTCTACATATGTATGTATGTATGTATGTATGTATGTATGTAGGGTCATGTTCATGTGAGACCAAGTTGTTTCTGTGAGACCGGTGAGACCAATAATTTACACATGAAACTTTACAGCAAAACACTGTAAAGGTAAAAAAAATCGAATATTCATAGTGAAAACACTGTAAATATTACATTCACGGTGTTTTTCACTGTGAATATTCGAATTTTTTTACCTTCACATCATTTTCGTTATGAAGGTTCAGATATATGTTTTTTTATCTTCATAGTGTTTTTCTGTGAAGGTTTGGATTATTTTACCTTGATTTGGATTTGTTTTTACGTTGTCAGTGTTTTTCACTATGAATGTTCGAATTTCTTTTACATTCCCGGTGTTTTGCTATGAAGTTTCATGTGTAAAGTTTTGGTCTCATCGGTCTTACGGAAACAGTTTGGTCTCACGTAAACCTAAGTCTATATATATATATAGTTTAAAAATATATAAATGTTGAATTGGTTTGATAGTTGAATGTTCGTCTCTGCAAGTTGGATTCTTCCCACACAGCAAGGAATGCATAGGTGCAAGTGAAAGCCTGAAGAGACGGTACCAAGCACCCCGATTAAGTTTTATTTATAAACAACAAACCCTAATATTTTAAATTTACTTTTTTATCCCCCATGCCAAAATCTTTGCTTTGATAATTGTTAAATAATTTAATCAACTTTTGATTCCCTTTCATATAATAATGCATGCTTGGTTGTGTTCAATTTGTTTATCTATAAATAAATACTGTTTGAGTTAATTTTGTCTCACTACAAGCCTAAACGAATACTAAGGGCAAACTTGTAATGTTTCTAACTATTAATACATTGAAGATGATAATTAATGAATAATTGGTCAATCCCATGATCAAGGTGAACAAAGTCTAAGGGGTTGTTTGATTGTTATTTTATTAAGTTCTATATGAATAAAGTTAGCTGAAACATGAAGGAGGGGTTGTAACCCTAATGGTGCCAGGTGTTTTTTGGAAGATGCAATGGCCTTGAAAACCCTTGATCTGCAACGGCCACAAATGCTCCAATCGCCAAAGAAAGTTGGACAATGGTGAGGGTTTTTCATGAAAGATGGGAGGCGTTTCAATAATAGCGTAGAAGCTGATTGTTTAATTTTGAGGGTATTTTATTTTAGGGGTACCGACGGAAATAATATGTTTGTCTGTATAGAGGTTTATCTTCAAAGCATAGTGATTATGTTGCTACTTATTTGATTAACTCGGTGCCAAATTAATACTCTTATATAATTGATCGAATAAGTTGAAGGCCTATTAAGCTCATCAAGCCAGTACCAAACAGGCCCCAACTTTAGTGACAAATATAAAGTGAATTAGACAATTAATCAAGTAAATATATGAAAGTTAAATCGTAATAAAGTAATAATATGTCAGCATCCAACACAAGCCACAATATTCCAAGTCACTAACAGTCTCTCTCTCGTCTGTTCTTCGGAAATCCGCTGATAATTAAAAGTTCTATTTTGCTTTTCTTTTTTTAAAGAAGTTTGTAGCGGAATTGTGATGGATTTTTAATTAAAAAAATTGTGTATTTCTTTCACATTCTCTCTTTGTAGTCCATATACTTAGTAGACCTTAATAAGTCCTCATATGTCTTATTGGGCTTTTAAGTTGCCTTAATTGTTCATATTGGGCTATAGTGGATCTTAATTGTTTTATCGAACTACTACACACCACATGCATATATGTAGTACATCCTTGCACACATATGCTACAGTCATCGATGACGTTATTGGGGCTTAATAAGTCACAATGTGTCTTATTGAGGCCCTTAATGTGGCTTAATGGTTTTTGTTGGCTATAGTGGGTCTTAATTGTCTAATTGAACCCACTACACAACACATGCATATATATATAAAACATACTTGCACACAAGCATGTAATTAGTCATTAGTGAATCGGACTTTAATAAGCCATAATATGTCTTATTGAACTTTTAAGGTGACTTAGTAGTTCATATTGGGCTATATTGACTCTTAATTGTCTTATCAAACCACTACACACCACATGTATATATGTAGTACATACTTGCACACAAACATACATTAAGTCATCGATGATGTTATTGAACCTTACAAGTTACAATATGTCTTCTTAGGCTATTAATGTATAGTAGCTTAGTGTTTCGCATTGGGCTATAGTGGGTCATAATTGTCTTATTGAATCTGCTACACACCACATGCATATATATAGTAGGTACTTGCATACAAATATGTAATTAGTCATCGATAATGTTATTGGCCTTAACAAGTCACAATATGGCTTATTGGATTTTTAAGGTGGCTTAGTGATTCGTATTAGGCTATAGTAGGTCTTATGTGTTTTATCGAACCCACTACACATCACATGCATATATGTAGTATATACTTGCATACAAATACTTAAGTCATCAATGATGTTATTAGGCCTTAATAAGTAACAAACCTTAATAAGTAACAATATGTCTTATTGGACTTTTAAGATGGCTTAGTGGTTCGTATTAGATTATACTAGGCTTAGATTGTTCCATTGTACTTTAACTAGTTCTATTCGACTATTATTATTATTATTATTATTATTATTCCAGCATATTTCCAAAGAATATGCCATTGATATTTATATTATTTGAATTTTTTTAAAGTAGTACTTTTAAATTTTAATTTTTTAAAAGTTTTTCGATGGAAATATACAACTGATATAGACAATACCGAGTAAGTTAACTTGTTAACTAATTGATCATATCAACCATTTGGTGTATCCATACAAATTCAAGTCACTATATAGTTTTAATAACATCCAAGGCATCTGCCAAATGAGCCAGATTAACATGTCAATGATTGATCATGCTCGGTGCAAATGAATGGAGATCCCTACAAATGCCAAGGCAGGGATGTGGGACTTTTTTCCAGGTTTGTAGTATATATTTAACTTATTACAGTTTTGAACTTAAAAATCAACTAACATTTTATGTATAGATATTTTATTGCTTGTTCGACCTTGGACAATCGTATGCTGGAGATTTGAGAATCCAAACCCATGAAGGATTACAATGACGGGTTGAATTCAGAGAGGAAAAGAGCAGAAGAAAAGGTCGTACACCAAGGACTTTCCTCTTAAGAAAGCGACCCTATTTAGGATATGAATGTGTTAAAAGGACTTCCCCCTCGCTTGGCTCACTCCGCATCTCTAGGCCGAGATGATCCACCGCTGGAACAACGATCATTGAAAGGGTGCATTCAAGATGAATAACAATAATTGGACGACTGAGATTGATGGTGAAATATCCAAACACACTTTAGAATCGATCTCATTTACTATGCACAGTGCTAGATTGGTAGGTCCTTAATACTGATTACTTTTGTAGCTTGATTTTTAGTATGTTACCATTAATGTCTGTTTGTATGATTCTTTACCTTTGTAAACGAAAGCAAAAAAAAAAAACATGCCATCGACCTGTGTGGACCTTTTCAATCATACGCATAGGAAGAGGTCGAATATAGAGTCATCTTTGTTGGATAGCGAGTCATTAGGGGTGCGTAACTTCCAGGTGTAGCCGAATTGTGGTAAGAGTTGAATAGCTATAACTTTATAATATGTTTACCTTAATTCCAAATCTCTATCTAGTTTGTTGAGCAAACATTATGATTGTTTAAGTTAAAATGTTGTATTTATGTGTGTGTGTGTGTGTGTGTGTGTGTATGGAAGGGTTCACACGAGAACCCTTGCTATTGGCGAGAATGCAAGAACCTTCATCCATATACAAATTATATATGATTCATGTACAAAATCACATATGATTTAAGTAGAAAAATCACATATATAATTCATGTACAAAATCATATACGATTCAGATATAAAATCACATGTGATTTGATACATGGTCCACTTTTTTTTTGCGTTAGTGTAAAATCACATGTGATTTTGTACATGGACGAAGGTTCTCGCGTTCTCGCAAATGGCAAGGGTTCTCGTTTGAACCTCCACACACACACACACACATATATATATATATGTGTGTGTGTGTGTGTATGTAGTTCGGGTTGACATTTGTTGGGCAAACATTAGGATTGTTTTAGTCTAAGTGTTGGTATATATAGATATCTTCATTTTAGGCTGGGTTGCCATTTGTTGGGCAAACATTATGATTGTTTTATTTGGAAACGTCTCATTTACAACCAAAAGTACGGCGATGATGCATCTTGCTATCACATAGTAAATACGGATATATGGCAGCAAGCGGTCAAGGGAACCAAGAAGGGTCGACTATTCATCTTTGAGAACACCACTAATCGCAATTTGTCCTTGACCAGGCAACTGGCACATGAATACAAGTGATGCATCGTCTTCTAATATGCGGGTGTGTGCCTCCTTTTCCTTTAATGTTTATCTATTTTGTATATAACACTTGTTAAAAACTCAAACTTTTCTTCTTCTTTTTTTGTAGAATCAAGCATTAGAGGGGGAGGTGGAGGAGATGCGCAGAGCAGAAGAGGTCCGCAAGAAGCAGCATAAGGAAATGATGGAGTTGGTGAAGTAGTTTCCTAAATTCAACAGTTCCCGCCTCGCACGCCGCCAAAGTTTTGATGTTTGACCGTATGTTAATGAACACATATGACAATAGACAATAATACCTTAAATATGTTTACGAACAATTTGAACGATTTGTATTTATTCCTTCGAATAATTGTTGATGAGCTTTAATTAATGTATAATATTTGATTTTCAATTTTTAACAGTTTTTTAACATTTACAAAAAATTTAAATTTTTAAATCAATTTTCTAAAATTTATTCTTTTGAATATAGGTTAATTTTCAATGGAAGATTCTCTGGTGGACTTTTGCCTATTTTTCAAAAAAAAATAATAATAATAATTTCTGGCGGAATATCTTCCAGTGATGTTTTTTCTATTTCTTTGTTTAAGTTTTAACGATTAAATCAAAATTGTAGTCTTTAGAAAAATAAAATTAATTTCTGATGAAAATTTCGTCGAGAATTTAATTAATGTGATTAATGAAAGGGTGGTTAAATAATTTGTTAAGTAAATAGAAGAAAAATTAATTAGCAACGGATCAGTCAAAAGTCCGTCGCTAATACCATTCCAACGGATTTTGCCGTCGAAAGAAAACATGTTTTTTAGTGATATATATTAATGCTTGTTTTTATTATACTTGACATGTTTACGGCAAAAAGAAACAAGTATATATGAGGAAATGTTTCTTGTTTTAAATGCATTTTTTTATTCCATATTATGATCAATGATTTAACTCTTCGTTCAATCATTTTGTTCCAACACTCAAAATCACGAGATGAAATCTAGTTGAATTTTTTCTAAACCTAGATCAAAGTAATGTGATTCGATATCCAATTAGTGGCTTGGATTTATACCACTATCATAATGCATCTTCTTTCAAAATATGTGAAATTTATTACGATTTGAGTGAAAAGTTAATTTTTATTATGGATAAAATAATTATATACTTTCATTACCTTTCTAGTTTACTTATGAATGTCAAAACCGTTATTAATTTAAAATCGATTACTTTTGATACCTAACTTATAATTAAAATGCATTATGATAAACTTGAATTATGTTTATAACAATTTTCTAGAATGATGTTATAACGGTTATCAAAAGTAGAATAATCTAACTAAAAAAATAAAAGCTACCAAGCCAATCGTCGTTTATGTTGTTTGAAGAAATCCCATGCATTTTGCCGATAGTAATTATATCTTAAACATCCTTAAATTTTCCACCATGCATATATGGTTTTTTTTTTTTTTGCTTTTAATGGAACGTGAAAGATAATCGATTAATGCATACTCTTTAATTAGCAATGTTGGTGCTTCGACCGGTCATAAAAGAAAAGGTAGCAAGCATGATATCTTCATTGAATATGTTCTTTAGCTGATTATACTCCACTACTTTGGTCATTGAAATTATAGTGCATGCTTCATACAATCATGTAAAAGTATAATACGTTTTTCCAAGTTGAACCCTAGCCTTTAATCAACATCTGAAAACCTACGAAAGTCACAAGACTGGAAATGTGCAAAGGAAAAGGATAGGACCATCCATTTGGGGTGTAATGGTAGGTATTTACACCAGCTAAGAGCTTGAGTGCAAGTAGTCATAGAAAAGCTGAGTATTCTAGACTTTAGATATATCGATAGATTGAGAAGGATTAGACTATGAATATCCCGCATGCACTTTATATTCCTTTTGTGTGTTGAATACAGATGCAATCATGATATCAAATATGTCCTTCTGTTTGTTGAATATAAATGCGTCTTTATGCCATGACTACATTTACAATTACAGCTACCCCATCAAATCTAGTGAAACCTTTTTGGGGATGGACATATGTCTATCTGTATGATTGAAACATTTTCTAAATACAGGTCCTTCTATCTAACTATCATACATATATCTTTACAACATAAACGAAAAGATATTTTTCTTTGTTTATTTCATTACATCCTAAGTAAAGAACCCACCTTTTTTATATTTAAAGTCTTGACATCGAACAAGTGTTTAGCTGACAGGATAAGTTGTTAGTCCCAATAAGCTTGTTAAGTTGCTAACAAACAAGTCGGGCAGTGTTTAGCTAACAGGATAAGTTGTTAGTCCCAGTAAGCTTGTTAAGTTGCTAACAAACAAGCCCCGCTTGTTTGTTAGCAACTTAACAAGCTTACTGGGACTAACAACTTATCCTGTCAGCTATATACACATGTGTTGATAGTGGCTTGTTGATATAGAAAGTGAGTTATTCGGTAAGCTTTTAGAGTAAAACTTTATGCAGAAAGTCGAGTTTTCTTCAACCATGTCTATCCCAAATAAAAAAAAAAACCATTCCTTCCATATGTGAAAAATACCTCCCAAACAAAAAGATTTACAATCTATACAGACAAATTAATCCACACAGACAACTTTATCCATATAGAACTTAACGGAAAACCAACCAAACAACCCCTAAGTAACAATAGTTAATACCCAAGATGTGTGTATATATATATATACAGGTCAAGATGGTATTGTTTGAAAAAGCAGGATTAGAGGGACTGTTGCTGTAATAAACATATGAAGAGGGCTAAATTGTATATATTGGAAATATAAAGGGGTGAATGTGAAAAATAGATAAGGACAACATTATGATGAGTGGATATTTCACGCCATATAGACATAATCATGAATATCTGTTTATCGTAGAACACCAAGTGGGCCTTCTTCTAAGGGGGACAAAATACCTATTTATATTTCTACTTTTACAATCTTATTTTAGAGAGTAAATAAAACGACAAACGGGATATCGGAATATTAGTTAAGGGTTAACTATGATTTATTATATTAGTTGTTGTTATTTGGATTTTTTTATTGGTCTTTTTTCACTCACATAAAAGTAGACTCTGATCCCATATGTATACACACATAAACCTATCCAAACCCCTCACATGGGGTCCATTTATAATCCCTTTTATATTGTATAATTTAGGAGAATTACAAATGGACCCCAGAGGAATGGGTAGGGTTATGTGAATGTACATGTGGGACCCAGTATATGGGATATACTTTTATGTGAGTGGGTCAAAGGCTAGAGGGGATCTAGATAAGAACACCCATAATTTAAGTAAAGTTGATACTATTAGAAAGAGGAATTATAACTGGGCCCCCCTTAAGGGAAATTGGTAGGTTTATGTGTGTATATAGGTGGAACCCAGTGTATTAGAAATTTGATAAATATATAAGTGATAAGATGAATGATCGTGTGACAAGTTGAGTTAACGTGAAAAGCGTGATGATTGCATTTGAACTCTTGATCAGTTTTAATTTCAAGTCCATCCATGAATCATGTTTGATATAGAGATTGATTTGATGCATCATATCTAGTTACAGCTCATCTAATGTGCTTCCAACGGTTGATAACCGCTTCTTGGTTTCTCATATTAACTCAACTTCCCACTAGGACGTAACCCTTAGGGATCCGTTTGGTTTGCAGGAATGAAATGGATTTTGGAGGATTTGGATTTGAAATTCATTTCAATCCCGTGTTTGATTTGCATGATTGTCCGGATTTGAAATCCTAGGATTTCTTGGAAATCCATCAAACATAGGATTTTGAAATCCCAAGGACTGGCTAGGATTTCATAGGATTTGTATATAATAATGTTTTAAAATAGGTTAAAAAGATTTGTTTTCTAGTAATTAATTAAGTAAAAGATAGTTTAATTATATTTATAATTTTTTAATATTTTTTTATAAATACTGGAATTCAAATTCATTCAAATCCCTACAATCCAAACATACAAAAGGTATCCAAGTTCTCTCAAATCTAAATCCTTAGGTGAAATCCAATTCATTCCTACCAACTAAAGGGACCAGATAAATTCTTTTGTTGATACATACAATTGAATAGAGTTGGTTTCCAGTAAAAGTAATAGTATTTATCGTAATAAGGATAAGAAGGGTCTCCTAAACTTAAATTAATCCAAAATTAAAACCAATTGAAAATATCTTTTAAAAATAATTCATGAGTTATTTTGGGATTTTATTTGAATCATTAGATCAGCACTTTAGGCTATGTTTGGCAAACTAGTTGATAATATAAATAATATTTGTTTTTAATTAATATTAATAAGTGGTATAATTGGAAAAGGTCATAAAAAGAGCTTTAATAATGTAACTTATGTCCATCCAAACATATACCTCAAAAATAAGCTAACTTATTTTTGTCAGACATGGTCTTATTAAGAACCTAAATTTCTTCTTAAAGTTCTTATGATAACTTCTATTCTTACGCAATCATCAATCTAATTGAGAATAACAACAAGTATAATGAATTAGGGCTAGCAATTTTTGACACGACACGAAAATCCATCACAAACCCGACACGAAAAAAGTGACACAAACAGGACACGAACTCGAATAAAATTTAAACGGGTCGACACGAATTCGACACGAAAAAAAGTGACACGAACACGACAACCCGATAGTGACCCGAATGACCCGAAAAAGGTAACATCATAAAGTTTATTAAAATAGGATTGAGGTTGCACCTTACTTGAAAACTTAAATCCTACTAACTTTTTGACTCCCTCCACTTCCATTCTCATTTCTCAATGAGAATATTGTCTTTGGTTTTTTTTGGACGACAGTTAAACACACGCACACGCCCCGAACGAAATCGAAGAGGTATCCGGTATCCATTCGGGCATCCGACCAATCCTCTCGACCATGGAAACCGTTACCGGCCCATAGCCTCGCCTATGCCCGGCCTGAAGGTCAACCGATGAACTGGGGTGTCGCCTCCTGTTCCCTCCCCAAATCGAACCCAAGTAGACAGTCGTTGCTATTATATCTCTCTTTTCTCTCATCTCTCGGTCTCAACTCTCGTTGTCGTCGGTCCGTTCTCGCCTTCACCGTTTCCCGTACTATCTCACATAGATTGCTCGACCACCGGAAGAATTTCATAAGTATTTACTGAGGTTGTACGAATTCGTAACTATAAGTAAATTTTACATTTTTCTTCATGATTTATTGTCTTTTGTTTGACTAACTATAAATTTGAAAACCGAAAAAATACATGTTGAACACATTTGGCCGTAAATGGGTCGACACGAAATACGACAGGAACCCGACACGAGAAGAAGTGACACAACGCGAACCCGACACGAAAATAAATGGGTCAAAAATGGATCGAAACGAAATTGATACGAAACACGAATGACACGAACCCGATAACCCGAACGCAACACGAGTTGCCACCCTTATAATAAATAACAGGGATTCATAATATTTGAACTATCTTCTTATTTTCTATGGATTTGTGAAATTTTTTTGATTTTTTTCTTTGGCAAGTTGACTTATTCCAAAACACTAGATAAATTGTTGAGCATGGCTTATACCATATACCTGATTTCACAAATTCATAGATAATAACAAGATAGTTGAAATATTATGAATCTAATTATTTATTATGCTGTAGGTTATTCTCAATTAGACCAAAGATGTTGTCAAAATAAAAGTTAATGTGAAAAGTGTAGAAAAAGATTTTGACTCTCACTTAATATTGATTTAATGATTATTTGTTTTATTTCATAAAAATCATCTGATGGGTCTTTCTTTACCGAGTTAAATAAGGCGAAGAATAGTATGAGAAGTTGAGTTTAACGTAAAAAACGGATCTAAACTCTTGATCACTTTTAATCCATGTCCTCTCATAACTGTGCTTTTGGAAGGATATGATCACGTGCATTTCGTTTACTTATCTCCATGCATTCACTTCTCATCTAGAGTTCATCTCATGCTAATGTGAATCTAAATATATGTTATATTTGTTTAGCTTTTTAAAATAAATTTAATAAATCATAGAAAGACCAAAATACACCTACCTAACGAAGTTCTCTAACAGGAGTTTGGTCAAAGGGACCAAAAGTTAACAAACTCACAGCTACGATGACTAAATTTATAATTAGTTCAAAACAGTAACAAAGAAAGGGTAACTTACTCTAACATTTAATATAAAAAAAGTTGATTATGAAATTTGTCTTTTAGGTATGTCATTGTTGACATTTTGCTCTTCACCTTTATTTATTATAAAAGAATTCTTTATGTATATATTTTTTAACAAATTTTGGTCCCTCGTAATAACAATTATCCAAATTTTTCGCTAAATTTGAACTTTTTCCACAAATTTTTTATTTTACCATATTTGAACTACATGAATCACCTAAATATGATTTATATAGCAGTTTTCATGCATAAAAAAGCATGGAATAGCATTAATACTTTATATTTTGATGTATACATTTTATTACCTTTATCTTTTTATAAATTGTTATTTCGTATTTATATTTTCATGTATTGGTCCCTACGTTTTGATATTCTATTATCATGGTCCCTATTGTATGTTTATTCTAAATTTGATCTTTGTGGTATCCACTTTGTTTTTATCATGATTCCTATAAATAACTCATTCTTTAACTCTATTAAATCAATGATCATTTTAGTATATATATTTTTTTCTATTCTTGTAAGTAAAAACAATATTTTTCTTAAACACACAAATTTATATAAAATGAAATTTCAAATGAAAACTCAAATCTAATTGTGAACGTGATGATAACCGAGAGCTTGTCATGTATGAACGTATAGTTCATATATGAATCAGTTAAAAATAGTTAATATGTGAATTACACAGGTTTATATATGAACCAGGGGAGGACCTAGCTTTATAGACACGGTGGCACGTGACACCATTTCATTTCTCTGTCGTAGTGTAAAAAATTATAGGTCCTGAAAGGTGTCATCGTATTAATTTGTTGTGTACCACCATATATATTAATATTGTGAAACTGCAATTAAGCTACAAGTTTTTCTTGGTGGAGTTGGTAAGTTCCTTGTTTTTTAAACTTGAGGTCTTGGATTCAAGTCTTATTAGAGACATTTTATAGTAGATTTTAGTTTTAATTTCAAATTTTTTGTGTTTATTAAAAAAATGCTTGCAACAAGACTCGAACTTGAGACTTTATATTTGAAAAGCAAAAGACTAACCATTAGACCAATATAGATTTTGTAAAAAATATTTCTACATACATTCCTTATAGTCAAGTTGTGCCACTAGCTTGAAATAATTTCTAGGTCCGCCCCTGATACGAACATACATATAAATTACACATGTTCATGTATGAACGTATAGTTTATATATGAATCAGTTAAAAATAATTAATATATGAATTACACGTTAATATTTAAACGTATATATAAATTACACATGTTTATGTATGGTTTGGAAATTACAGTTTTTAACCCTATGGTTTGTGATTTGTTGCTATTTTTGTCCTTATGAATTACAATTTATTGTTGTTTTGATCCTTATGGTTTGCAGTTCGTTACTATTTTGATCCTATGTCATTAAAGGTAAGAATTTGTCTATTTTGATCCTGTCATTAAAGGTAAGAATTTGTAATATAGCAATAATTACATACCATAAAAACAAAAATAGAAATTTCTAACCAGTGACTAATAGTGCGACTTACGCCCAAAAAAAAGGAACGGTAAGACGTTAAATTCATCGAATTGATTTGTATTCAAGTAGTTTCTGTAACAAAACTAACGATCTAAATGCGTTTATACATAAAGCAGGGTCGTTAGGCCTACCAAAATACAATTACACAATTACATACATATATATATATATATATATATATATATAAGGTTGGGTTCACGTGATACCAGCATGTTTTTCATAAGACCAGTGAGACCAAAATTTTACACTTGAAACTTCACAGCAAATAGTTGGGAAAGCAAGAAAAACTCCAAACCTCCACAACAAAAAACAATCTGAAGTTTACCTAAACACACGGTGTTTTACTGTGAAGTTTCAAGCATAAAAAATGGTCTCACGTGATCTCAAGTAAAACCATATCATCAAACAAACATATTATCAACACCCGCTTCTCGTTCATACCGTCGCCAAAGCCGCTCTTCCACCTCCGGATACGAGAATAACAGACATCGAGGAGCTTTCGTGCTACAAGATTTCGATAAAAAAAACCACCCCGACTACTGGCTATTCGCTTATTCCTTCGTAACCCATCTCCGCCCACGAATCTGGTAAACTTGGTCGCCACTGCTGCTCTCTCCGCCGCTTTCTCCGCTCGTATAATCGGATTTCCGACGATGCCGCTTCTTCTTGGTGGCTCCGCTGTCACTAAAGCTTCCGTTCAAAAGAGGGTCATCGATCCCACGTATCACTCTCTTTGTCGGTGAGGTCTTGATGATGCAACTGTCATCCTTGCTTCTCCGGCCCTTGTTGCTCTTTATGTTCTCCGAGATCTTATGAAGTTTCTCGTTAAACCTCGTGAACCCCTTCTCGACAGGTTCTACAGCTTGGGTCATCGTGAACCTCAAATCGTTAACAATCTGTGTAGCAAGGAACCACAAACAGAAATAAAAATAAATAAACTTAATAACGGCAAGTCTGTTAGACATTGAATCGAAAGAAGACGATTAAGTATTGCAAAAAACATATATAGTATGTCATACGTAAAGTAAAACATACATGGTAGGCCGATACATAGATTAATACCGCTACTATATATTGCAATAGGTTGGGTTGAGTTCGTTCAAGGGAAACCGCAAAAAATAATGAAAAACTGAGAAACGTCGTGGTAACAGTTCATCCGGACAGTATGCACATGTGCATATGCGTAATTTGTAAGCAATTTGTCTGGTATGCACATATGCATAAACCCAAAATAAAAACCAGCTTCAATTACTTGTATGCACAAAAATAAATAAACATCCATAAGCTTAATAGGAGTAAGCCTATTGGGCATCGAAACAAAAGAAAACTAATTAATTACTGAAACAAAAAGAGCATACATAGTAGGCCGAGAACATAGATTAATACCACCTACTATGTATACTATATTATAAAGCATTTAATACCCTTTCTTATGCATAAGATACTGTTTATCGATGTATATTACTTACAATTCAAGAATACAAATAAATGGTGCATGAGTACAACTTCTCATAAACATAATCAGATACAGGATAAACATCTCATCTTAAATGTAAAGAATCTAAAATGTAATCAGAATAATCATTGGATGCTAACAGAATACATAATAATTATTTTAATAAAAAAATCACATTATTGAACCTACAACAAGTTACAAAGTTATTAAACCTAAATTAGGTAATAATAAAAGATTGAACTAAACAAATTGTATAAAAAAACGAGAACTTTTAAATTGCTAATTTGATACTAATATCGATATATTTTTTTTAATTTTTATGGGGTCATCAAAATTATGTTTTATCCAAACATAAAAACGTTTTCGTTTTCTCAAAACCACACAAGTAATTTGGGTCGAGTTTAGGAAAAAACCACAAAAAATGAAAACTGAGGAACACCCTAACATTTCATCTAGACGAAATGCACATGTGCATACAGGTAATTTGTAAGCAATTTGTCCGGTATGTACATGTGCATAAAACCAAAAAAACCGCTTCAATTACTTGTATGCACATGTGCATACGGTCCAGATAAATAGTTAGCAGGGTGTTTTTCAATTTTTATTTTTTCCTTTTCTAGGGGGGTTTCCCTTGAACCACCCTCGTAATACGTTATTTAGTAACAAGATTCACTTAGCATGAACAAATCGTATAAAATTAGAAAGAGATGAACACTTACGTATTCGCCACCACCAACAAAAACATCACGAACACTTTCTCTAATGGCTGTTTTACTCTTGACGTCATCATCAGGTTGGGGGAGACGTAATTTTGTTGGACGCTCGCTGTCCCTAACCTCATCAGGGTCTATGGGACAGTCGGTAGATGCATAGTCTCCAAGAACCGAAACATTTCCCCTAAAAAGATCGCCCATTAACTCGTATGGTTTTGAGGGGAAGACATATAGGTGAACCACAGAAGCAATGCCCATCTGTTCTGGTTTAATATAAAGACATGTTAAGCTTAAAACTTAACATTTGACATTTCTATCACTGGGAAAGAGTAATAACGAAAATTATGCACATTTATAATTGACATAAGCGCATGTATGATATTTACTTGAATCAATTTTCAAACAACACTACTCTCTCTCCACTGTTTCATGGTATCAATTGGTGCATAAAATCTTATTTTCCCAGAATTACCCTTTCCATAACGTTACTGCAACTAAATCACAATGAGAATGTAACAGAAGCTTTTACTGGTTAGAGCATCTCCATCAGCTTCTCTAAAATGGAGAAAATGAAGAATATAGGGATTTTGAGCTAATATTTTGCTCCAACAGCGTCCCTAAAACTATCTCCAAAATGTAGAAAATAGGAGAGAAGGGTTTTGTCTCCAAATATCGAGATAACCCCAAAAATGATTACCAAATGAGACCACCAATAGGAAACTTTTTTTTGATAAGGTTCATCTAGGCTTCGCCTAGACTACACATCCTTGGCAATTTGAAATTGAAAATTTGGCCGTCTGAGGCTAAGCCTGGCCACAAGATGCACACGAAGGGATTCGAACCTGGGGTGAATGGGATACCATCCACATCCCCCACAGGCCTTACCGCTACGCCACAAGCCTTGTGGTTACCAATAGGAAACTTTGAAAATGAAAATTTTGAGAGATAATATTTTAATAGATGAATGGAATATTTTAATATTATATCAATGTTGAAGTCTCCAAAATGAGAAATTTGTTGGAGATGAATGCATTTCTTTTTGGAGATTTTAACTTTTGGTTCTCTATATTGGAGAAATTTTGGGAAACTGTTGGAGATCTTAGGAGGACATTATAGGGAAGGAGGGGTAAGACGAAGGATCGTGTGAGAATAGGAGTTAAGGAGAAAATCGTAAGAAGGGATTTGGACCCTTGATCGCTTTTAATCTCATGCCCACCCATGAATTGTGCTCTAGAAGGGAATTAATCTTGTGTATCTCAGTAGTGTTGATCTAGTGTTTCTATTCAATTAGGATTGATCCAAGGGTGGAGATCCTTCTTAACCTTCTCACCATAACTTTCATTCTCACCGGAACCTAGCCCAGAGGGGTAATTAGGGTGGAAAACCGTCTTACTATGAATTTGGCAATTAGGAGAATGTAATTAAGTATGGATACGTACTTGTATAATGCTTTATTTTCTTATTTTTACGGATTTTTCTTTGGTGTTTATAAATGCATTTGAATACACAGACATATTAGTTCATTTCCAATGAGATACACAATAATTGCTCAATTTGACTTTTTACATTCGTTGAGAGTAATTTTTCATACCCGTGTCAATTTTAGGTGCTTTTCATATTAATCGCCATCCCAATCACGAGATGAATTAGCGTTACTTTTTTACAACTCTATCTTTAGCAGCTATTTACACCCTACTCTGTCTTTAACCAGCATTGTTAGTTTGATTCCTAGAGAGAGTGCATGGGCAAGAAGTTTGGAAGGACTCCACTTGTAATGAGTAGTAACTAATGTGAATCATGTAATGAGTGTAGTAACTAATGTGAATCATGTAATGAGTCAGGAACTAATGTGAATCATGGATGTCAAAATGAGACCACGATGATGATTAACGATACATTTTGCAGAGTCTTTATGTAAAAAAACCACAACCATATATATAGGGTTGGGTTCAAGTTAGACCAACCTGTTTTCGTGAGACCACATTTTTACACTTGAAACTTCAACAACAAAGCATTGTGAAGGCAGTGGCGAATCTAGAACACAAAACCACATGGTTTCCTAATTAAGTTTAGCCGAAAAAAAATAAAAGTGTCAACTATATTTTTGTTGGGTCATTAAAATTAAAAATCAAACATTAAAACCGTGGTTTATTTTTGTTTGGTGTGGCTTCTTTTGTTTGATATTTGGGCCAGACTTAAAATAGTTGGGCCTTAAACAAAAAAATTTAAAAAAAATAACAATGCACACAAGAAGAATCAAACCTATGACCTCCTATATACAACATGGAGTGTTTCCCAACACGCCACCAGAGTCTTTGTTTCCCTTAAGCTACGAAATAGATTTTTTAAGGTAGTTCCTCTTTAATTTTTAAGGTAGATCCCAAAAAAATTTATACAACTTCTAATAAAAATGAAAAAATTAGGTAGGTCCCGGGACCTACCTACACTAAACATAAATTCGCCCTTGTGTGAAGGTAAAGAAAATCCGAATCTTCACAACAAAACACTATGAAGACCTTCACAGAGTTTGCTGTGAAGTTTCAAGTGTAAAAATGTGATCTCAAGGGTCTCGTGAAAATTGTTTGGTCTCACATGATCCCAAGTATAGGTATGCATCCATAAACATATCATATGCATTAACTAAGAATATAGTTGATGGCGATAAGTGAATTCTAACTAAGTCAAATAAGTGAATTCTAACTAAGCTCTAACTTCTAACCTTTGTCAAATTAGTCAAATAAGTGAAATCTAACCAAGTCAAATAACTGAATTTTAACCAAGTGTCAAATAAGTGAATTCACTCATTCTAACTATTAACCAACTCAAATACATAAAATCCCAGTAATCATTAAAAAAGCCCAAAGAAACCCTCTTCAAAATATCGGTATTTGGAAAATAAGGACAGCAGAAAAATCACCTCAATGCAGATGATAAAATCCTGAATACTTGATTTGAATTGTAACGTCTGAGCTATCGGGCTTCTGACTAATCCAAAGGAATAGAGAAGGGCGATCGCCACACCTTGCCACCAGGTCAAAAATACAATCGACTTAAACGTTAAAAACTTGGCCAAGGGGTGAATATGCGCCAGCTCATCCGCCGTAATTTCGTAAAACATAACTAAGCAATAGAGAGCCCATGACTGACTGAAATTTAATACAACAGCCATGTAAGGGTACCTACAGATTCAAACAAGTGCAAGAAAAGAAATGTTAGTAAACTCAATGTTTTTAGAATCCATTTGGTAACCGATGACAGAAGGTGACAACTTGATAAAGTTAAAGTGAAACAGAAGCTAAGAATAACAAGCTAATGCAAATTAAGATAACAAATACTAAAATATCAGAAGTAGGGTTGTAAACGAACTGAACGAAGTTCGTTTAACTTAACCGAACAAATGAACGAAACTTTTTGTGTTCATGTTCGTTCATTAAGAAAATTTGTTTGTTTATGTTCGTTCATTAAGAGCTAAACGAACGACCTTAAATGAACATAAACAAACCAACCCAGATCAACAATAAAACCACCATAATCCATCATTTCGTTCATAAAAATAACCATAACAAATACAAAGTGAAAAACCGGGTTAACTTAGGAGGTATAAAAAATGAATTCTAGAAGATTAATTTACTTAATGAATTTACGTATTAATTTCATTACATAAAATTTTTTGTATATATAAACATACGTAAATGAACCTAAATGAACATAACGAATGTAAACGAACATAAATGAACGAACTTTCATGAACATAAATGAATGAAGGAAACTATTGTTCATGTTCGTTCATTAAATAACTAAACGAACAAAAAAAATGTGTTCATGTCCGTTCACTTATTAAATAAACGAACATAAACAAAGTAACAAAAATATGCCAATAAATCAAAGAAGACACTAGGTAATATCTTACCCACACCCCCATTTGAAGTCTCCTTCACAATATACATTGAAGGCTTCAAGAATCACTGCTAGAACAGCTGTAACAGCCTTTATAATCATCTGTTAAAGAAATCAATGTGTTTCAAAGAAATAGTTTTACATCTGGAACGAACAGAGATTTTTTTTCTTCATGAGTGAACTTACATACTGTACAATTCCAATCTTGATGATTAGATAAACCCTCTGACCCAATCGCCATGGTTTTAAGAAGAGATTCATTGGAAATAGATGCTTAACGATTCCTTGTTCAGCAGTTTGCTCTAACAGGGGGGTTTTCAATCCTGCACGCCCTTCCCTTTCTAGAAACTCAATTGTCCTGTTCTCACCCCCTTAAAAAAGATTTTTAAGAAAATCATTGTAAGTCAACCATCATAGTCAACGTTACTAGTTTCTTTAATCGACCAAGTCAAAATACACATACCCAAGCATGCTACAAGATATCTCCCAAAGCAATACATTGCAAAAGCTTCATAACAATCTCGCAGAATCTCAATATCAACACTGATTGATGGATTCAACAGCGAAACAAACTGCAAAAATAAGTTCTAATTATGGTGAGTACAACATGACTCCAGTCTTAATTAGAAATAAGATAATTACATAAAATGAATGGGAAACCCATTTTGATTGCCTTCCCATACAAATCCTAGCATTGATCGTTAGAAACTTAGAATTCATTTTCAGCTAAAATAGATACAACCAGAATAAGGTGATTGTTTTTAAGAAATCCAACAAGGGTGCTGAATTGGATTAACATGCTATTCTTTCGTATCGGCTACATCAAAATCACATTTTGATTCAAAAAACAATTTTAGGCTCTTCTGTCCTATTCTTCACTTTATTGCCAAATTAAAATACCTAGCCTGACGGTAATTTGGTGTCTCAACTCTACATTTTTCTCTCTTCAAGGTTAGAACCACCTATAATTGAAGATGATTCGAGCAAAGCAAATTGAAATGCCATGAATCTAAGCCTAAAAAAAGAGAGAGAAAAAAAACTAGCTTTCTCACCTGAATCAAAAATTGATGCTTATTCTAAATAAATATCGAGGCAACCATGTAGTGGGGAACCAATCATACTGTTAGAAACGGCAATATTCCTAAATGCATCAAGGTTCTAGTAGGGTTAAGCATAATTTTGCTTACAACTTCGAAGATTTTTTTCTAGCGGGTAATGGCTTTATAGATTGGACATATCATTTATACCAGGTTGGCTAGATCAAGATTCAAGATCAGTAGCAATAAACGGTTCTTTACTTACACTTTCTTTTATTTCTTTTTTGTTTCTTTTCATGGCATATCCCATGGACATCTCAAATACCATAAATATTCATATTTCACATTCCATTCTGTGGACTCATGCCTTTACTTCAACAAAAATACCTAGTTTTCTCTATGTGCCTGTCAAGTATCTAATTTCTGTTGATCAGCATCAGTGACAACTGAAGGGCAAACCAATATTCCTAAACACAAAAATATCTACAGATGCCATATATTCCTAAAAGAAGTCTTCATTGAAAATAATTCAGTCAGTGCTCACCGATTCAACGGCATAACAAGGTGCCATGAGTATAATGCCGAACAAAAACTTCTGTTCCTGTTTCACCAAATAAAACAACAATCAAACATCAGTTTCAGACGAAATCAATTACACATAATAAAAACTTATCATCATCCAGCAAATCAAATAATCAATTTCAAGTTCTAGTTTGAGTTTGAGTTTTTCTTTTCCATTTAACTTAAAGCAGACGATTATACAAACTGAACATCTTTACTTTGATTCAAAAACGTCCACAACATGATCGATCATCCACCTAATTTCCAGAATGTCCTAAAAAGTAAACCTATTCAAATCGCAAAAGTTATACATATCGAACAATTGAATAGAAGAATTATATAAATACCTCGGGATTCTTGTAAGCCGATAGATGCTCGAATAACAAGTAAATTGATAGGGTTACACTGATGAAAACGAAGACACCAGCAAGTAGATATGGCCATGTAGGTGGAGAAGAGTTGAGAGCAACGAAGAAATTAACAAAATCTTCTGCTTCCAACTTCTTCATCAAACAGCAAGGGTTTGGTTTAATCAAGTCACAGCAGTTGAAAGGAAGACGATTGATTGAAGGATTATAATATGAATCGAGCTGAAAACTGAGGATAAACCCCCAAATCGAACCAAAACCCCTGGGAGATTGGTCAATGGAGGTTCGTAAATTGGGCGGCCATAGACAACATAGAGAGAGGATTTTGGTCACAAAGATAGAAACGAAAAGTAGGCATTTTTTTTCTTTTTACAAGCTTTGAAAAATATTATATCTATCATGCTTTTATGGCCATGTTTTCAACATGAAGCAAAATGAGGTTTTGTTATTACCATTTTCACAAGATCTAAAAGTGTTTTTTCTTTTAATTAAAATTTTGAATCACATGAGATTAAGTTATTTTTATAATATTTATTTGATCAAGTTTTTATTTTTAAAACTAGACAATAAAATCACTGTGAAGGTTATTTTATAGTGATTTTGCTGTAAAGGTTTCGATTGTTTTTTTGTCTTTAGAGTGTTTTGTTGTGAAAAAACATATTGGTCTTACTTGAACTTAACCATTATAAAGTAATATTTTAAGTTATTTTATATTATTATCTAACTTATCAACTACTTTTTTAAAAGAATATGATAAATTTTATGAGCTAACTTGTTAGGTAACAACTAATTTATGGATCCACAACTGACAGAGGCCTCCAAGCTTGTGATGAATATCCCCAGCAATGTCGCAATTGTAACACCATAAATTTAAAATACTTTTACTAATATTACTAACAAAATTTCGAGTAAGAAAT
>LUCG01207851.1:0-12457 GCA_001633085.1 Carthamus tinctorius | reverse complement strand
CTTTTCTTTTCCTTTCTTTTCACTTCCTTTCCTTTCCATCATTTTTTTGAGAACACAGCGTAAGGGAGAAAAAAGGAAAAACTTAAAGCATCATTTTAGGATCACCTTAAGAGCAAAATTTAGCATGTGTGTACAGGTATGATTAGGAGCAATTTGCTGACGTCTGTTATAGTCAACCTGTACAACGTTATAGATTTTAATTCCAAAAAGACAGATGGAACCACGATTGAGATGATAAACATAAGATCAAAAAACAACAATTAGCACTTACCTTACAAACTACTTCATCGCCTACACGGAATATGCCAGATTCTCCAACGAGCGTACCAAGATGGATCACAAACCCGCCATAAATCTGAACGTCATGGACCTTAAATTGTCCAGAAGGGCTTCCAAGTACTCCAGTGTCAAATATCTATAACCCAATAAAATTTGTCATATAAGCAGAAACATGGATTTCACATCATTTTCCCACGAGAATCTCCTCAAAAGGAATACAAAATGCATTTACACAAGGCGCGTATAGATATCAAAATGCAACTTACCTGACCACCTTGCTCGGCATAGAAACTTGTACTTTCGAGAATAATACCAACTTCATCACCAGAAACAGCACTTTCCACATACTCACGGCCTGTGTAGATAGCCTTTATCACGCTATTATGATCCTGAAATTACGATAAAAAAGCCAACCTTTTAATCATTCATAGGACATTATTGCAAATGCAAAATGTTAAAATTAACTGAATATTGGCGAATAATGTAGCAAATAGCTCTAATTATTGCACGAAAACCACAGCCTATAACTATTTGAGCAAGGTACAACAATACATTCGAACATCGTATGCCCATGCAAGAACACATAGAAGAGACAATTGACAAGAATGTTACTTCCTCCGGCCAAAATAAATGTCCTTAACGAAAAATATACCGTTTTAGAAATGACGAAATGTGTAATTAAGACACCTTTTTATCAACTAAATGGCAGTTTTACCTTCAATAATAAAGAGAGTAATTAATTTATCTGTCTCAAAATTTAGACATTAATTTTTGGATAAACTAAAATAGAATTATGGACAATTATTTGGGACGACATGAATATTTGGAGAATTCCATAAATACAAGACAATCTGCAACTATTAGCACTATGCAACGAGTAACTATTACAATCCTTCATGGATAAAGCCTAAATTTACCAAGTATTTTCACATAATACCTAACCATGTTATTTGGTACAATATTTGCAAGGGGCTAGTTTTCGTACCTGAAACCATGTAAACTTGTAACTATCATTTGTTGTAGCAATTCCTCTCTTGTGCAGCGCTGAGGTGGCATCTGCATCCATTACAATAGCACCAGCAGCTTGCTGTCACAATATTAACTAGCACATTAGTAAACTGGTTACTATTCACATCTATTCTTATCAGGCCAAGATAAAAAAGAAAAACTTATCAACCCTGTTCTGAGCATTCCTTGATCTTTCTCTTGCTTCATTCATAGCAATATTGAAACCCTCAACATCAACTACCAACTTTCTTTCTTCTGCCATCAGCTGGTAGAAGGATATACACAATTGTTAAACTTGACAAGGTTTACAAGCATAAATGCATAAAGGAAGAAACACACTAAATTCACCTGAGTCAGATCCAACGGAAATCCGAAAGTGTCCCACAACACAAAAGCATCCTGTATTCAAAAGATCAATGAAAAAAATCAAGGGATGAAGAACTGAAAGCATCCTGCTTTCTTCTTGGAGAACAACAGAGTGGGTTTAATGGCAAATTACCAGCCGTAAAGTTTATGAAGTTAGGAGCAACATTTTCATAGAATTATAATGCCAACAATAGTACTATCATTAAGTGAAAAGAAATGTGAATTTCGAGCATCTAAATCCTACTACAATACAAAGCTTATCAAAAAGAAGAATACTAGCACACAAAAATCAGATGTGAAGAGCAAAAACTTGCCTGTCCACTTAATATCCCCCCCTGAACATCTTGGGCAGCCCTCTTAAACTTCTCAATTCCCTAAAAAGAGAACCATAAGCAGATTAGTCCAAAAAGCATATGGATTTTTATCCTTTTCTTTTGCAATTTTCAGTAATAAGAAAGCCATGTGAAAATTTTAAGATTTAATAGAATAGCATCATCAAATATTCAAAGTGTTTCAAAACTGGCAAGAATAAAAGAGCCAAGAAAATCAGCATGTTGAACTGAAAATTTAACATTGAACAATAGGAATATAAATTGACAACATCAACATGTAAACTAACATATTTCACCCAAAGTACAACTTTTTTGCACAATGGTCCTATTTGAGGTGCTATTAATAGTTGTTTATCGTTTTTTTGGTTCAATATGCATATACAGGAAAATAAGCCTGTTTTTACGTAATAAGGTACAAAGTATAATGGGATTGAGAGATAAGGTTAGTAACATAATAAACTATAATAATCTGTGAACACTCCCAGATGTCAATATAGAACATAAGACTGGAAGAACATTGTCGCATACATGGAACCAAGACAAATTTAGGCATGTCAACTTCCACAAGGAACAAACTTACATGTAGCAATGTTCTGCCAAAACTTGTTTCTTCTGCTGCTATGATCTCCCTAATGTGCTCCTCCCGTTGTTTTAGCTCAGGAAAAACATGGCTCATTACATCCACCACAACCTTTACCAACCTAATTCCGACAAGAGCAATGGCAGAAAATTCTAAGAAATTATATACCAGTAAATGCATAATTCAAACAAACTCAAGTAAAAGATGGCACTCCAAGTTTGGACTAAGGGGTTATATAAATTACATAATAATTATTATAATTGGAGGCAAACTTTTGACACTACCCGTTAAAAAAACCTTGCTTGGCCTTTAGCACTTCTGTTCCGTAGCGTACAGCTCGGCGAAGAATGCGCCGCAAAACGTATTCACGTCCCTCATTGCCTGTGAAAAGAATACCATCATGAATAAACGGACAATTCTTGGTAAAGTTGATCATATTTGTTAGTATAAGGCTATCTGCAAAAGAAAGCCCAAAACAGAAAACACGGAGGAAAAGAAAAAGAAGATTAAATATCCATCTAACTGATATATACAGTATACGTTTTAATTAATATGCTAAATCAAAGGTTGGTCATTTATTTTGAAGGAAGCATGCACATGGTGCAAGAGCAATGGAGGGAGAGACATAGAGTAGTCATTGATTCATGAGAACATCCTCTCAACTAGGACTTTTGAATGCGGTTACAAGATTCAAACTGCAACATCGCATTGTTGATTGTGCAATTACATAAATATCCAAAAGAGAATATACTTGTTTAAGAAATGGTTTATGCCACACACAGAAAGAATGTACAAGATACACGTTTTATGACTCCATTGTCAAATTCATCAGGAGAAAACCAGTTCGATTGTTCCAGATGGATCTGGACCCACTTAAGACAAAGATAGAGCAAATCTGGATTTCAAATTAACCTGGGCATGATCCATCTGCAATGGCGAATGAAAGAGTTCTGATGTGATCAGCGACAACCCTGTACGCCATGTCAATCCCATCCACATCATCTGACCCAACTTTCCCCGAATATGGTCTAGCACCAGTTGCCTATATAAATTAAAAAAGGAAAGTCGGTACCAAGGAAATTGCTAGTAATTGCAAATAAAGATGATTAATCATATATTCTATGTTCCTACATTCATGAAAAAGAATGGATCTAGACAACTATCTAATACAATCTGCATATTTAGTAGTCTTTTCATCAATTCAACAGCAGAACCAATACCAATTACATCAGCTATATCTAACCTTCTGTATGGCCTCAAAGATAGGTACAAAAACATCGGTATCATAATTGCTCATTTTATTTTGGAGAATCGAAGTCAGCCTTTCAAATCCCATTCCAGTATCCACGTGTTTGGCAGGCAGAGGTTTTAAGGAACCATCAGCTTCCCTGTTAAACTATGAAATAGACATCAAAGAAATGTAGCATCATTGAACAAAATACCCCTAAACAGAACACAAAACAAAATCTATGCATGCTTAAACACAATGCAAGCTTCAGAAGCTTACTTGAATGAACACAATATTCCATATTTCAATCAATGTAGGGTCATCAGCATTAACCAGCTCTGCAGCATCACGATTCCCAATTCTGTCAAAGTGTATTTCACTGCAGGGTCCACATGGCCCAGTATCACCCATCTCCCAGAAGTTGTCCTACTCAAATTATATAGATGAATAAACAAGATCGGTGAACTCTTAATTGGCTCCATATTATGAACTATCCCCTAAAGTAAGTTAAAGCAGAAAAAGATTCCTTAAGAGATAAAATGTTTGATCAAAACATGATAAGAAAACTCACTTTACAACCAAAAGGCAACACACGTTTAGAGGGAAGATACTTGAGCCATATGTCTCTAGCTTCGTTGTCGGCAGGGAGGCCCAGTTTTTCATCACCTCCAAAGTAAGTAGCATATATTTGATCAGTAGGTAGTTTAAAAACCTACGCATTGATAAGCCACAATCACAAAGAACATTACGACCGTGCTTCATTATTTCCAAATATTGACAACACATAAGATTGATGGGAAGAGGACTTGCCGTAGTGAGGAGCTCCCAAGCCCATCCAATGGCTTCAGCTTTGAAATAATCACCAAACGACCAATTACCAAGCATTTCAAAAAAGGTGTGGTGATAAGTGTCTTTGCCAACATCATCAAGATCATTATGCTTTCCACCAGCTCGAATGCACTTCTGAGTGTTGCATGCACGAGTGAGTTTGCTCAGCGAAGTGTTCGGATCAGCAGTTCCTAAGAAAATAGGCTTGTACTGATTCATCCCTGTATCATTAAAAATATGTTATCATTGTAATAGTAAAACAAACTTAGCTCAAACATATGCTATTAAGTCCTCTTCTCTTAGTCAATGGGATTATATTCATTCCTTTCTAGTCTCTTCCAACATCAAATGATTAACAGAAATCCCAGTGCCTCCTGAAGGCTCAATCATGTCAACAACAAATATTGGTTTCATTCCAATAAAAATGAAGTACAATTCAACTCCGAGTGACAGTTAATTATGATTTCTGAAAAAAAAATTAAGTTCAAACATATCATTTCCCTAAATGCACAAAATATGTTGAGTTCAATCGTCCAAATTTGACGTCAGAAATGGAATTGTAGATTTTCTATCAGATTCTAAGTTCCAAAAATTGGTTGATAAAGCATGTACGCATAAAATTGATTCAGATACCGTGATACTAAAAACAAATTTAAAGTCCTCTTCTTTAGTCAGTGGAATTATATTTGTTCCTTTCCAACATCAAAGGATTAATAGATATCCCTAGTGCTTCCTGAAGACTCAATCATGTGAATAACAAATATTGGCTTCCTTCCAATAAAAAAGAAGTACAATTCAACTCAGATTGAAAGTGACTATGATTTCTGAAAAAATTTAAGTTAAAATATGTTGAGTTCAATCGTCCAAATTTGACGTCAGAAATCGAATTGTAGATTTTCTATCAGGTTCTAAGTTCCAAAAATCGGCTTCATATACCAATAAGTATTAGCTTCATTTCAATAATAATAAAGAAGTACAATTCAACTCAGATTGAAACTGAATTACTGAATCATGATTTCTGAAAATTTTTAAGTTCAATCATCCAAATTTGACGTCAGATATCGAATCGTAGATTTTCTATCAGGTTCTAACTTCTAAGTTCCAAAAACTAGTTGACAAATCAGCTACGGATAGAAATCAATTCAGATATCATGAAACTAACAATAATCAAAAGAATCATATCAAAATCTACAAGAAGAGAACGAGATTAATCAACCAGCATTAGCGAACAGAAGCGTCGGATCGTTAACAGGAACCACAGGGCTTGATTTCCAGTAGACATGATTCTTCTCTTCAAAGAACTTTATAAACGAATCCCTAACTCTGTTCGCCGGCCATTCCACCTCCGCCACTCCTTGCGACCCCATCCTCCTACCACAGGAAGATGAAACAACCGTCGATGAACTGAACCGGACCGTCGAGTGAATCAAATTCCTCCTTCGAAACGTCAAAAGAGAGCGATCCGCCGGCGGCGAAGGTGAGAGAATGGACGGAAGATATGGAATTCGAGGAGTGACGACGATTCTGCGGAAGAGAAACGGTGAGTTGAGATTGTTGTGAATGAGGTTAAGCTTCATGCATCTGTGAAGAGAGAATGAAATCAAAGAACCTGAAACCACGGCGGCGGCGGCGGCGGACGGTGGCGATACGGTGGATGGATTTGGTGTTCTTCGGCTGAGGGTTTTGATTGTGAATGAAGGGGGAAAGGAGAGGGGTTTAACAGTTAAAACTAACCTTGCATCCCACGGCTTATCCTTCACTAAAAACGGTGTCGTTTTCAAGGTTGGGCCATATGAAAGTAGTAGTAATAGATAGCCGAAAACCGGGCCCAAGTCGGTCCAGGTCATAACTTAAGCCCGAACGTTTGGTATCCAAACAAGACATGGTAGGAAAAAAAAAACAGATGTTTAACGATTGGTAAAGTTGGATTGAAAACGAGACATGACCGGTAGAAGGACCAATTTATCCCTCGTGTTCAGCGTTTGTCCTTGTTTTGTCCTATTTTGTCAAACATGCCAAGTGCAACCCTAAGGAACATGAGTAACTTGTCAAGTTGGTGCTAGTATTGATTTATGAGTTTTGACTGTAACCTAACTGCTGTTGTCGAGTGTCGTAAATGAATAAGGAAAGCTTGAAAGACACGATCTACTAATGGATCGACGTCTGGTTGTACATGGCTTTGCATGGTTGGCACGATTAGCTGTAGATTTTTTTTAATCTAGAATCGCATATACGTGAGTTGATTTCTTAAGGTTTCAACTACTAATAATTAGACATGATGGTCTCATTTAATATTTATTGGTCTAAAACATGTACTTGGAAAGGTAAAACTCGTATTTAATCCAGTTCCTATTTAGTTCCTACAAATCTATTAGTTCAGTTAAAACTCCAAAGATCTTTTGGCTACATTAATGTCTAGTAGTAGTTATATGTTCACTCGTTTTTTCTGGCCGAGGGGTGTTATGATATCAGCTCCCTTGGGGCTAATTAAAAGAATTTTTTTCTTTAAGAATCGAGGGACCCCATACAACGTGGGGGGTGACATATTCAACAACAATATTGATGAGTAATTCATCATAGATGTTGTAATATATTCATTGTGAATGTGTGATTCATGATGAATAAAGCTTATATATTCATCATGAATGTGTTATCCATGATGAATATTCATCCTAAAAATAGATACCTAACGTGTTGTGGGAAAATATGGAGTTCGTAATCAATTTTCGGCTCCGAGAACTCCTCATGTTTCGTTTATTATAACACGTATTGTTAAAAATGGCAAGTTTAAGATCATATCGAGTTTCTGAGTCGATATGTTGCTTCAATGTGCAAAAGTTTATGTTTGGATGCTTCACCATCATACGATATGTCACCACCTCTAAAAGTGTTTACAAGATTATTGTTCTTGATCAAATATTTCTTTAAAACAACGCCTTGAGGTTTTTAATACAAAACTAGGTTTAGGTTTCTTTAAATAGCATATTACTTAGTGAACTCAAGTTAGGTGACGCTAGTTCATGACATTCTTCTTTCTAAACGGTTATTTTATCATGTATGCTACTTGCGACTTCTAAAGTAATTTGGAATACAATTTATCATGTGTGCCACTTTACATGCAATAGTTATGGATTCATTGCATATTAGCACACACGAACGACAAACAAAGAAATAAGTAAAGCAAAATAAAACGTTACACGCAAGTACATTAACTAAATATCCACTATGGTTCTTGTGGTTCATTTGTTATACATAACTTGTTCCTTTCTAAGTTGGTTCATTCATTTCCATATCTCATGTGAAATCCGAAAATGTCAACCTTCTCATTTTTTTGCTATACAAATAAGCAAGAACATCCACAATGGAGGTTTCTCTTGGGATTCTTCTTGAGGTTTTTACAGGAACCTCCACTGTGGGATAGAGGTTATTGTCCAGTCACATGTTTTTATTGGAACCCAGATGCTTGAACAAGAACCGGGTTCTTGTATATACTTTCCTTTTGTGTTATTATTTTTGTTATTTCTTAACCATTTTATAAATTTTAAATATGGAAAGTAAGGTTTTTGTAAGAACCTCCATAGTGGAGTTTCATTGAGGTTCTTTTTTTGTTGAGGTGTCAATGATGTGGCAGTAACAAATATGGTAACCGAAGTTCTTGGAGGTTCCATCATTGTGGATGCTCCAAGCAAACGATTCTACTATTCGAGATAAATGGCATGTACGTGTACATTCCAGTATCCCACCTCCTGACTTTACTTTCGAATGGTACATACTGAATTCTATGGTTTAGTTACGCTGGTAAACGATAACCAACTTTTATTATGGCAAATAAATCTTTTCAATGGAAGACTATTTACAAGTTTTTGAGCATATGTTGGGTAATCTATTTTCCATTATTTATGTTTGTGTATAGGTGGAGTTGTTAAACTATGAAAGAGCTCTAGCTATAGTACTATAATTGATGTTTTACTTGAAAATATGTAATATCCCTTCTCCTTTATTACTCTTATTCTTTGTCCAAAATAGTAGTTTAAAATATAAAGTTGTCTTGCTTTATATATCATATAACAATACAATATAATACAACATTCTATATATAATATTATATTACCTATAATTTATTCATAAATGCTCATTAAAATTAGGTTGTAATATAATTCCAAGTATTTTATAACACAAGAAACTTACGCCATAAACAAAATTTTAGAGTTGACTTTTTATAGCCCTTAAAACCACTTTTTAATCTAGAAACCCACTCCTTTTATCAATTGCAACATTTCTCTTTTTTTATGGTTTTATGTATTATAAAAGAATAACAAGTTAAAAAGTTGTTAGAGGTTAAGATATATACAAATTTTACCTTTATATTCAAAAGTTGTTAACACCAACACTAAGGTTGACTTTTTATATTCTTGAAATCTTTCTTGGATTTATCTAATTATGAGTTTGTTGTTACCTCCATTGGGCATTTATTGTACCCATTAAACTACACAATCCAAATTCCTATTTAAAACCACTAATTCTACCTCTTTAGAACACAATCCAACTTACCATTCTTCTTAGATTTCAAGATTTTCTCTTCATTTCCCTTTTGATCTCTTGCAATTGATATTGCAAGAATGTCGACGAACGCCATTTTCGAAGAGAGGAAGGAGCACATGGCTCGAACACCAACCGCTCGCGTGCTTCAAGCTGCTCGATTCCTCAAACCCGCGATTTCAGTGCAAAGCCCATCACCAAAACGCCCTCCTCGACCCACCTCCACCATTTCCGCTCTTCCTGATCACCTCGAAAAAGTGCACTTTCGTGGGTGGCTCAAGCCGCAAAAGAAGTGGAAGAATTGGGTTACGAGTATGGAATCCACACATCGTGCGGTGTGGGAAAGACTCGGAATCCGTGATGCCATTATGGATTCCACGCAAAATATCCCGAAAAACAAGAGACTGATACTTTTTTTCGCAGAGAAATGGGTCCCGGAAACAAACACATTCGTCTTCCCATGGGGGGAAATAACCGTCACTCTTGAAGATATGATGGTTCTTGGAGGGTTTCCCGTTTTGGGCGATCCCGTTTTCCGTCAAGTCGAGGGTATCGAGGATCAAGAAACTTACGACGAGTTGGATAAAGCGTACATAAAAATGGTTAGAACTTCCGCCAAGAAAGCTACCTTCGGTGCATGGATGGACAAGTTCATGGGCCAAGAGAAAGCCCTCGAGCATGAGGCGTTCCTAGTCCTTTGGTTGTCGAAATATCTTTTCCCGTCGGCTCAAAACACGATCCTAACCGATACTTTCGATTTAGCGATTAATTTAGCCCGGGGACGGAGAATTGCACTTGCACCCGCCGTTCTTGCCACCCTTTATCGGGATTTGCATGTTTTAAAGAACGCCATCTTGGACCTTCAACAAGGGAAAACACCCTCACGGGAAGTATTCTCCCCTATGTATTACGTTCAGGTTTGGGTCTGGGAAAGGTTCCCAAGCCTGAGACCTAAGGATATTCTAGATGGGCTGACCCCAGCCAGTGAAACAAGACTGACTAGATGGGTCGACCCAAAGAAAAAAGGTACAGATTACAGTACCTTAGAGTTGGGTACACAGGCAGAACATTTTGTGTGGCGGCCTTATCTTAAGGACACCAGTCATTTCATCTCCCGAACAATTTATAAAGAAAATTGGTCTCTTGAAAGAATCGATGAAGGTGGGTTCAATGACGAAGTGGACTCATTTGCTCGGTGTTTAAGGGTGTCGAAGTTAATTGGTTTAGATATTACCGAGCAATACTTTCCCCATCGGGTGTCGAAGCAATTTGGGTATGATCAAGATATACCGGGAGACGTCATGCATATTGGAAACAACGAAGATGCTTGGGCCGACTACGCTATACTTTTGAAGAACGAAACTATATATCTCCCGTCGAGATACTCTGAAGGTTGTACGACTGCACGGTATGAGGAATGGTGGCAGAATGGGCCCTTTGCTCCTCCGGGTCATCGTGTCCCTGTTCCGCCAAGAAGACAGCGTCGTAAAAGGTTAAGATCAAATTAGTTTACTTACAGTAAACCCTAAAGCCTAAACATTAAATAGTAGTCAACCAAGAAGGCATCGGGTGTAGAAAGTCGAGAGTAAATTATTTTCTTTATGGGCAGTTGTTAATTAGTCAAGTCAACCAAGTAATGGTTTTCTTTTGTCGTTTTGGTTTTATTATGTGAATGGTACATTATGTATCGTGTTGTTCTTTTCGTGATAAACAACTATAGTTAGTAATGAATTATGTTGTTATAAAAGAATATGGGTTCAAAACTTCAAATACATATGTGCTTGTTGCTACCAATGGATTTACATCTCTATTTTTTAATTTTTGTTTGTAAATCGGGGTTTTCGTAGAAACCTTTCTATCTCTTGGGGGTAGTGGCGTAGTTTGCGTGCATCCTACCACCGACCCTAGCTTTGGGTGAAATTAACTGGGTTTGTTTGATATTTCTCAAACTCCCTTGATAAATTCTCAATGAATACATACATTTAATGATTATATTTGGTAATTTTCCCTATTTTATGGTATTATTTTAATTATTTAGGCACACTATATAATATTAATATTTGCTGATGATTTGCCTTCAACTGAACGTTAAAACCTTAGTTTTTTGCCGGTTGTGAAGTTTGAACGTTTTCAGGTGGCAAAAGGCTTGGACCCAACATTTTCACTAAAAAATATCCTCAAACCCAAAATTTGTTGTTTCTTAAAGCGTGATTGAAATTGAGTTTTACTTTTTGGTGTTAATGAACCAACCATATTTGGTATTTCTCGTAATTGAAGTTTATCTTTCTGTTTATGACATTGTCTATTTACATCGCAAGAACATCTTTAAAACAATAATAATAGGAGGTCGTAAAAACCACATAATGTCCTGATTATTATTGATAACTGTGAGTGTTCAGACCAGCTTTGACTAATGCCACAAGCCTTAAAATAGTAGTCAAGAAAATCCATAGTGACCCTTACTACAACAAAAATAGGCTTATCAGACGCCAAAAATATCTAAACGTCATAATAGAAAGCTTTATAAAACCAAACAATAGAATGTTATACCTAAACGTTAATAGTTTTCTTCATTTAAAAAAGAAACAGTTAAGGTACTTAACTATTCAAATAATAATTTGTTGGTTTTTTTGAATTTTTGCCAATTTTATTAGTCGAGCTTAGAGATGCACATTTTTGGATTTTTAACCGATCTGGGTCCATTTCAATCAGATCCGGGTTTTTTTTCGAATAACCGGTTCAGTTTTAAACATGTTTTGATTATGGGTAAGATGTGTACCCGATAAAACCGTTGCGAACCAAAAAAAATCCCGTTTTTCAAAAGAATCGGTTGTCTTAAATCCGGCTTTTCAAAAAAAAAAAAAAAATTCCAATCCGATTCGGTTTTTGTTCCGGTAAAAAATGGGTCCCCCAAGAGTATCTAATCTTGTTAAAAAGCCCGGTTTTCAAAAATTCGATTTCAGAAATTGGGTTTTACATGTTAGGTCACAGGGACCAAAGATGTGAGAAAATGAAAACTATAGGGACCAAATCCATAATTACTTTGATTCAGAGACCAACAATGCAATTTTATGTAAACCATGAGGACCAAATATGTAATTTACTCGAAGGAAAAGGGGGGTCTTCAAAGGGTTGCTGATTCTTTAAGCCTGCTCTTTTTCTTATATTGATCATCCTATAAGGGTATGCCACGTGTGTACTTATTGTTGCTTTATAACGGTTGATTTTTCACCCTAAGGCTACTCGCAGCGTCATAACGGGTAGGGCGGGTTGAGCCCTGCAGGTAGGGCTACATGC
>LUCG01207801.1:0-15583 GCA_001633085.1 Carthamus tinctorius | reverse complement strand
ACGTGGCACACATCTTCGGTTACGGTGGACGCGATCACGGATGATTGACGCGATTCATGGGAGAGTAGAGATTATTAGGGGGGGGGACGGTCAAAACCGCCTTTATTGACCGGATGAGTGGTTGAGATTCGTCTTTACGTTTACAATGAAAAAGTGGTTCATATTTGAACTATATCTATATATATATATATATATTGATTTTCAAAACTTTGCTCTAAATGTCTTAAAATATGGTATAATAACGATGATATTATTGATAAATAAGTTAAATACAGATGCTACCATAATCCAATAAGTTAAAAAAGGGTGTAGTTTCCTCTAACCTTTCATCCATTCATATAAAAAGTATATTAATATATTGGTAAAAATTAAAACAAATAAGATCCTTATTTCTTAATATATTTAATTTTTATTAATATATTAATTCGATCTTAGATATTTATGCTATAGTTTAATTTAAAAATAAGGTATCTATGTTGTATTTGTTTATGTTTATCAATTAGTTAAGATATAAGTATGAACTAATCCAATGGGCTTGAAGCCCAACGGCATTTGGAGCGGTGTTAAAGTGTCCTCTTCCTTTGTGATTCTGGATTCGAGTCCTGTCATGGACAGTGGTGTAGATTTTAGAAGTATGATAGTTGGGTGAGTATGTATTCTGCTGTTCAAAAAAAAAAGATATAAGTATGAAATTAGCCGATAAACATAAATATAAAGCTTTAGAAACTTGTGCCCATGCCATATTAATTTATAATCTTGAATATTAATTAATGTGTATTTACTAATTGTACTTTGTATGCGAAAAATGATTTTCAAAACTGATTTAAATTATTTGGTTATATTTGACACACTAGCTGATAAACTATCTATTGGCTCATAAATTAATTGTTAGATAGTGGTGTGAATTGGATCGGTTAGGCTTGTCGGGTAAACCAAAAACCTAATCGGATGTTGTATATGGAAATGAAGACCCAAATTTTAGGTTTGGGATTTCTGATTGCTTCTGGTTGGGGTTGGTTGGGTATCGGGTTGATGTCTATCTGGTTTGCACATTATTATAATACAAAATATATTAATACAATCGATTTTGATGATTGATTCAATCAATTGAAAGATTGATGAAATCAATGGTAAGTTTAAAGTTAGAAAAAACATTCCAACCAACTAGAATTTACGAATTTCAAAAGATAACTAGATAAATAAATACATTTATATGACATTTAAAATATATATGTATATTATTTCGGGTTTCCGACAGGTCAGATGGCCAACATGAAACCTAACCCGAACCCAGGTATCCATACAAAGTTGGGTACTAATTTTTCGAATTTTGATGCCGGACTATTTGGTTTTACACATCTTACTGCTAATTGGTAAGGTAGTTGTTGATAAGTGATAACTAATATTATATTAGGCCATGCGTACCGGAACGTTGGGCCGGGCGGGCTCGTGCCTGGCAGGCTGGCGGGCTCGGGTGGGATCAGCTACGCGGCCGACGGGCTGGGCGGCATTGGGCTCAAGCGGTATGCCTCCACCGATGACGCCCAGCTTCATCTCTCTCTCCTACTTTCTCTCTAACATATATACTGGGTATTTGGTTTGATGGGTTTAGATACTAAACAAAGATGACTTTCAAGAGCTTATTGTGGGTTTATGGAAATGCTGATGTGACAGTAGAGCTCCGAGGGATCAAAGTGAACCGAAAAAGAACCTACTTGATATATATTATATATAAACTATATATATTATATATAACACACCAACAGAAAAAAAAAGAGCTACTTTACCCATAAAAACCTAACAATTCCCACACAATTCATTGAAAAAGGAGGGAACAAAGTAACGTGTGTGGGTCGATCTCTTCATCTTTCTCTTTCTCTTCATCAAAATCCAAAATTCCACAAAATTCTCATCAATCTCTCAAATCTCAATCGCAAATTCATCATCAAAACAATTTTCCAGTGATTTCTGTTAGGTTTACCTGATTTTGATCTCTTATATGCAACACACAGATTTCTGACAGACTTTACACTCACAGATTTGGAGCCAAAGAGTTCGTAATACGCATGAGCTGGTTGGTAAATCTGGGTTGTAATTCTTCGAATTCGAATCACTTCATCACTTGTCTTCTTCTTTTCGTTCTACATCACTCGCCTCAATTGCTGCCCACTTCCCTTTTTCAATTCGACAAACCCTTGGATCATAGAACCCTCTTCTTACACTTGTCTAATTGTAGCTTTTCTTTCCCGTTGTTTGGTCCAACATCATCATCATCGAAACATGGGTTCAGCAGGAGACAAGAGTGATCCCCAATCTAAACAAGGTATATTTGTTCTTCTTCAGGACCTGTCTTACTTACTATTGATTAATTGTTCAATTCACTGTTGGATTAGGTTTCGGTTTTGTTGATCTTTCGTATGTTATGCAGTAAGAACATAATTCACTACTAGTATGTTATCACTTAGTGGTCTTTGAATTTCAAAATTGATATCAACATATTTGAGTGGGAATCAACTGCTACATCAAAGTTACAACAATTGGTATCACTGATGTAAAAGAATATATTGTAGTGGAAAGGGGAAATTAACCAGCACAAGGTTAGATTATTTGTGGTTATGACTTATGAAAGACTAACCCACACACCTAGAGTTTTCTTTAGAGGATTTTGTGTGTGTGTGTCGCCTCTCCCATGACTTCGTGCACGTGGTTTAGTATTATTTGAGGCATCCCACATACAATGATAAGTAGTTGTCATATAGTATTTAGTGAACATGGTTCATGAAAAGCAATCCTCTATAGTTTATTCGTTTAAACTCTATGTGGTGTGTGTTGAACTTTCTGTAACACCTTTTTATCATGAGATGGACTGAATTCTACCACCACCAAGTATTTTGGTTGCAAGTGGTGGGGTCAATTCTGAAAATATACATTATTGTTTCTGTATTCCAGTCACATTCTGATGTGGTCCCTAACACCACCTTTATGTCACCGGGGTAGCAAATTTGGAAGAAAGAAACTTCTCGTAAATTCCTCTGCATACACACACACACACACTTTTATATGTGCATGTGTGTATGGTATTCACTCCTTTGAATTTGTTTGAAGCTACTAAACTCTAAGCCTTTTATGGATAGTCTTGTTCTTCAGTATCTATCCTGAATGGTTGTGATGGATGAATCAAGCCTCATTCACTTTACCGACTTAATTTTTTATGTTGTAAAACTTTAAATATATGGTATAATTTTGAGGTACTCATCATCAAGTAACTATTATTGTTTTAAAGGTTCTATAAGTGGAATCATGCTGCTACAAAATGGCAATCAGAATTTTCAGTTCTAGGAACTTAACTATTAATTACATAAAATTTGAGAAATTAAAGTGACCCAACAAATGAGGCATGATGGTTTCTTTTAAAAGGCTGTAATATGTGAACTTATGAGTTATGATAGGTGAAATAGGAATGAAAACCTGGTATGAGAACCATCTTATTTTTTACTCTTTTTGGAATTGATGCTGATCCATAGCTAACATTCTCTTTGGAGCATTACTTAACTTGCTGGTGTTTTGACTTTTTAAACCTATCCTACAGCTGAAACTAATTCACTCTATCCACCCTCCAACAGAGCAGATGAAAGAACCCATGTGATATCCGACATTAATCCATATTATTGACCCTTCTCGCGGATGGACTATGCACTAAAATGCGAAGTGGATAGGTTGTTCTTTTGTAAGGATTGTTATGTGTGACCTTATGATGAGTGGTCATCCATAGCTAACATTTCCAATGGAGCATTTCTTAACTTGTGGTGTTTTGACCTGTCAAACATATCCTACAGCTGAGACTAAATTATTCTATCCACCCTTCAATAAAGCAGGCCAAAGAACCCATTTGATACTGACATGAATCCACCATATTGACCCTTCTAGTGGATAGCATATGCACTAAAATGCAAAGTAGATAGGGTGTTTCTTTGTAAGAGTTGTAAGTGCACTTATGATGGGTGAAATTGTAATGAAAAGCTGGTATGAAAATTATTTTGCTTTCGACTCTCTTTAGAATGGATGGTGACCCATAGGCATTTCTTATGGAGAATTTCTTCACTTGCTGGTGTTTTAATCTTTTAAACCTAACCTAGGGCTGTAACTATTTCATTCTGTTCACCCTTCAACAGAGTGGATCAAAGAATCCATGTGATATTTGACATTAATCCATCTTATTGGCCTATGCACTAAAATTCAAAGTGGATAAGTTGTTAACTCTTGGTTATGAGTAACCATATTTGAACTGATGTGGATCAGCATCCATCTGAAAATGCTTCAGCTTCAGAAAGAGTAAACAGGTTGTGCAACAAGGCAATAGCATATAAGAAAAGTACAGATGGTTTATGGCTTTGGTCGGTTTAAGAAAGAACAAGGCATGCATCTCTACTTGTAAACATGTGTGATAACATGCACACAAGGGACGCTTCTTCATGTGAAGTCTTTTTTGTGGATTTATCCCAAGTATGTGGTGTTATATGTTTGAGAATTATTGAGGGTTGTGTGGGTTTGTCAAGCTTTATAGCAATTCCACTGCATGCAATCTAATTCTGATTTCCCCCTTAAATTGTAGCAATTTGCTACTCAAATGTCGAAGTGAGGCGTTCATCCTCGCCATCTGTTATTGTGATTGGAAGTGGCTTTGCTGGCATAGCTGCTGCACGTGCGCTTCATGATGCTTCAATTCAGGTACTCTAAAGAAACATCATTTGCTTCAGATGTTCTGATAATAATAGTTTTCTAGTGACATCCAATTTGAAGATTAATCATACACAGGCATACAATAAAGTATCATTTATGTCGATGTTTTTCAGGTTACCGTACTTGAATCTCGTAATCGAATCGGTGGTCGGGTTTGTACTGATTACTCATTTGGTTTTCCAGTGGATTTAGGTGCATCATGGTAAGAAGGGACTTCATAAACTTTACTGTTTGAATATAAATGCTACCATCTTGTGATTCCTTCACTAATTGTACATCATTGTCAATTTTACAGGTTGCATGGGGTTTGCAAAGAGAATCCCTTGGCACCAGTCATAGGAAGACTTGGACTACCTTTATACCGAACCAGTGGTGACAACTCAGTGTTATATGACCATGATTTGGAGAGGTGATGGAGTTCAAATTTTCATATTTAACATATGTTATTAGGTCCACCTCTAGTTTGGTTGTATAGTAGGAGGAGGTGAGTGTATTGCTATTGCTTTGTTATTGTGCTTTTTATAGGCGGGAAATGCTATTGTCAGCAAAAACATAATGAAAATTAGTCATCAAATTAACTTATTCTCATTTAGATTCTAGAACAGAGAAAGAAAAGTAGAAAGATACTGAACATCTTCACTATCTTGAGGCTTATACAAGCCCAAATTCTCAAGCAGCATGCTTGTAGGGTCTTTACTACTATGGCCAATGGACCTGCTTTTTCAGCCAAAAATTTGTTTGGTCATTGGGTACTTTTTTTCAAGCTCTCTGGTTTAGTAGAGATGCCATAACCATACTTAAAATCAAGAACGACTAGCTCACCCAAATTCTCTGGTTTATTAGAGAAGCCGTAACCATAGCATATCTAATAGGATTATTGGATAGCTCCTAGCCTCCTACTCAGTGCCAGATGCTAGTTTAACATTTTTTCACATGTTCTACCATGAGATTGACAATGTTTCTTTAATGGCATATCCATTTCCTGTGGTCCTAAAATCACTTCATTTTGATTCAAAGAGGAGACACAGGGAAAGTACACCCATAAATCATGAAAGAAGTAGGATTCCAGCTAAAATACATGTACTTAATGTTATAAAGACATTCAGGTAGTAATGATTGAACTCATATGTATATCTTTTATATGAGTGAACCATGGTCCAGCACTCCACCTTATATTTCTAAGAACATGTTAGGCCATGTACATATGTTATGACTTGGAAGCTGTAATAACATAGTTTGAACATGTGCATATTTACCCAAGTGGGACTGCTGGACTGGTGTAAGCACTTCTGTGCTTTAGCTTTTAATATGTTGGAACACATCATTAATAGTAATAGTGTGCAGAACGTATACCTATGAATTTCAGTCTCTTATACAAGATGGATAAGTTAATCCAGAGTTCCCAAATAATCATTCGCACTCTTTAGTTTGTTAAAACTCGGTACTCTGTTCTTTCTTTTTCTGTATAGTTACTCTTTCATTCCTAGAACTTGAAGACTACTAATTCCTTACTCTGTTTTTTAGAGCCTGGTACAAAAAGATGTTATGTTAGTTTTAGTTTGTTACCATCTTTTCTTTTCATTGGTTCTCTAGTAGACATCAATTATATTTACTTAGTACTTCATTCTGCAAAAAAAAAAAAAATCAATACTTAAGTTCTGGATGACCAATACTAAGTTATGAAGTTTGTATAGCTTTCCTCATTGATGTTTGCTTCAATTATTCTTCTTGTACTTCTTCAGCTATGCACTGTTTGATATGGATGGGAATCAAGTTCCTCAAGAATTAGTCTCACAGGTTGGAAAAACATTTGAGACCATATTAGAAGAGGTACACCCTCTCTATCTTCCCTCTCCGGTTTCATTGTAGCTTTCTACTTTACTTCTTTTATGAAATATTAATCAAAATTATAGATGGACCATTCGATAATAACCCTGACTTAGATTCGCTGACTGCCTTGCCACCAGCCTAAGGCTTTTGCTATATAGCATGTTGTAATAGAACAAAGGTTGCTCTAATGTTTATACCAAAGGATATATTAAATGGTCAATTGTTAGGTGAAACAAGTTTTTTTAAACCTTTTTCATCCCTCCCTCCTTTCATTATTACTTTCTTCATTCACGGCTTTATGTATGCCAGACTAATAAAGTGAGGGAGGAGTTCATCGAAGACATGTCTATACAGCAAGCAATATCACTCGTGTTTGAAAGAAACCCAAAACTAAGGTATAACTATCTCCCAGTTCTTCATAAGTAATTTGTCATAAGACACTATAAGGCATGCAGTTTTTTTCATTCTTGCAGGTTGGAGGGGCTTCCTCATAAGGTGTTGCAGTGGTACTTGTGTAGAATGGAAGGCTGGTTTGCTGCAGATGCTGAGACGATCTCTCTTAAATGCTGGGACAAGGCATGTTTTTCTTTTTCCTTTTCCTTTAGGCGACTCTATGTAGATATATCATTGAATACATGTACTTCAGTAGTTGTTTCTATATCGTGTTTGAGTTAAACAAAATGGTGCAGTATGGTATCAGCGTCAGTGGAAATATGGTCAAAATTGTTAAATTTCTAAGCAACCATAATCACATAAACCATTTCTTGTCAGCACCAGAATTCAAAAGTTCAGAATCTGACACTCATAAAACCAATAGTAAACAAAGTAGTGGTGGTTAATTAGGCTGTTTTATTGGTTAGAAGTTGCAAAATTAACATAAGGATAGCTTTTAACTTAACTAAAAAACTGATTTGCTTCTTGTATACCCTGTCCTTTTGAAGTAACTGTAGTCTTGGACCTAAAGCTTCATCGCTACCCTTGCAACAATCAAATTAAATTGTTACAAAAGTATCCCTCACTTTTCAGTTTTATACAACCTTGTTAGTTTATAGTCTTTTGCATATAGATGTCAAAGCAAGATAGCTGTGGATCATCATGCATGATTCAAGAACTGGTCTTTCCTCACAGTAAAGATCAAAAAGTTTACTCACACTATGCTTAAGTTAACGAATTAGCAGTGACTTGAAAAATGTCTTAAATACTACCATTGTGCATTAGCTAGTAGACATGTTCTGCTGCTTGGTGTGTCTATATAGATAAAGCTTATANGATCAAAAAGTTCACTCACACTATGCTTAAGTTAACAAATTAGCAGTGACTTGAAAAATGTCTTAAATACTACCATTGTGCATTGACTAGTAGTCATGTTCTGCTGCTTTGTGTGTCTATATAGATAAAGCTTATATGATCACTATAAGAGCATTCCCAACAGATTCTCTATAATTTGTCCAAAAGGGAATTGCAAAACTTAAACTCTCCAAAAATATTGCATTCATCTCCAACTGTTCTCCGTGTTGGAGATTTCAACATAAATTATATTATTAAAATATTAATAGATTTACTATACCATGAAATTTTCAAATAAACTTTATATGAATTAGTAATACATTCAACTACATTGATGGGAACTATAAAAAACATTCTTCTCTAGTCTCCAAAATTTAGAGATTTTTATCTTCTCTCTCTCCAGTTTTCTCCATTTTGGAGCAAAAAAACAGGTTAAAAGCTCCGAAATCCGCATTTCTCTGTTTGGGAGAATCTGATGGTGATGCTTTAATCTGCCAATTTTAGTACTTTTGATACCCAAGAGGCCAAGACCACATTATGTGTTGTAATATCTGGTACATATAGCTTTAAAGCCAAACTCCCTTTAACCATCTCATACCTACTTTTTGATGGGCAGGAAGAATTGCTTCCTGGTGGGCATGGACTCATGGTCCGGGGTTATCTTCCGGTAATCAATACACTTGCTAAAGGGCTCGACATCCGATTAGGTCACAGGTAAGGCGTGATCAATGCGGTTAAGTTACCTCATTTTTAATCCCGACTTCTTTTGTTATACCAAAATTGTAATGAAAAACAGTTGTTTGTGGCCTTTTAACTTACATCCTCTTTTTTATCCTTATTCCTGTATCGCAAAGGGTTACGAAGATAAATAGACGTAAGAATGGTGTGAAGGTAACCGTTGAAAACGGAAAAACTTTGTTTGCTGATGCGGTTGTTGTTGCTGTGCCGCTCGGTGTTTTGAAGTCGAATACCATTAAGTTCGAACCAAGATTACCCGAGTGGAAGGAGGAAGCCATAGCTGACCTCGGAGTGGGAATTGAGAACAAGATAGTTTTGCATTTCGACAGAGTGTTTTGGCCAAATGTTGAATTTCTAGGAGTAGTTGCGGAGACTTCGTACGGATGTAGCTACTTTCTTAACCTTCACAAGGCCACCGGTCATGCCGTCCTAGTCTATATGCCCGCAGGACAGCTGGCAAGAGATATCGACAAACTGTCGGATGATGCAGCCGCTAATTTTGCTTTTATACATCTCAAAAAGATTCTTCCTGATGCTTCTGCCCCTGTAATATTTGTTTCTTGTTGCATTTTATTTGAGGGTTCGTTTGGTATACGGACTGGACAAGACTAGACTGAACAGGATTGGTTGGGCGAGAGTGAGGGAGGTAGGCAGGTGAAACAAATTGTGAAATGGGTAGTTTAGTAATTTACCAAGCTTGTCTCATCTTCCTGATTTTCGTTCTACCTATTTTTGTCCCACTCAGTCCTGTCCAGTCCCAGTCTAATTGTCGCACCAGACATGGGACTTAAAAGTTTTTGTTCTGTTCTATCTTATCCTATACTGTCCGATGTACAAACAACCTAGATTCAGTGATGGAACTGGAGCTTAATGTTGGGTTTCTTTTTTATGCAGATTCAGCACCTAGTTTCTCGTTGGGGCAGTGACGTCAATTCACTCGGCTCCTATAGCTACGATGCAGTAGGAAAACCCCATGATCTGTATGAAAGGCTAAGGATCCCTGTCGACAACTTATTCTTTGCAGGAGAAGCGACGAGCACCGACTATCCAGGCTCGGTACATGGTGCCTACCACACCGGATTGCTGGCTGCAGAGGACTGCAGAATGCGGGTCCTGGAACGTTACGGTGAGCTCGACCTTTTCCAGCCGGTGATGGGTGAGGACACCCCTGCTTCTGTCCCATTATTGATATCCCGTATCTAGACCCGAATAAGATTTGGTGCAACGGGTAAGGTTCCATAGATCGGTAGGTCGTGTGGGTGATTGTAAAATGGATAAAGGAAGGAACCTTTTGAACCTTTTTGCCAATATGCAGACTGTTTTATGGACATAAATAATCAGGCGTATTGAATGATGGATGTGGAAATAGGCAAGTGCCAACCTTATTATAGTGATGATGGAATAATAAATCGGTTTTCAATAAATTAGAAACTAAAAGGTAAACATATTATGTCTATTTTGTTCAACGATAAGTTTGATGATTATTGTAATACTGTCGTGTTTTTGTGTGATCCAAAGTAAGTTGTGTGAATAAAAGTTTGAGCGAAAATGTCTTGTGTATATACGGTTATGATTATTGTAATAGTGTCGTTTACAGGTTACTTTTATAGAGAAAGGTTAAGACGAGAAATATAACTGTTTAAGAGAACGTGAGAAGCAATTTCAGCCACTCATCCGGTCAATAAAGGCGGCTCTGACCGTGGTCCCCCTTTAATAATCTCTACGCTCCCATGAATCGCGTCACTCCTCCGTGATCACGTCCACGTACCGTAATTGTAAATGAGTGTCTGAGATTGCTTCTCATGTTCTCTTAAATTGATATGCTTCTCGCAAGAACCTTCCTCTACTTTTAGGCTANCTCATAAGCTAGTTTTTGTCAAACATAATTTGTTCATAAGCTAGCTTATCAGCTACTAGCAAGCTTATCAATCAACAGCTAGCTTATCAGCTACCAGCTAGCTTATAAGCTAGTCCATCCAAACATAGCCTTATATACATGTGGTGGTTACTGTATAAATAAATAATTAGCATAATTTTCTTTAAACGATATATATTTTTTTCTCAACCTTATATAACCTATATATATATATATATTACAAATCAAGGCTAGCTCAGTTGGTTTCCTATGGGCGGTAACATCTTTGGGGAGACCCGGGTTCGAATCCATGGGGGAACAATTGAGTCCTTAAGGAGTACCCAGTCCTTAGTGGTTCAGGGCTGGATCGCGTCCTAGCTCAAAAGTCAAAGACTTAGGCTGGGAATAGGCCCAATGTAAGCTGGGTCGGGACAAGGCGGACTAGGGGGCTGCCCAGTTGGATGCCCGATACCGCCTGGGAGGCGTGCGTACGTGAGTGTGTTCGGTGGTAGTCGTTCGAGAGGTTCGGTGCCGTCATGCCTTCCAAAAAAAAAATATATAACCTATATATTGAAATGTAAACTTTGAGAAAAATGTTCCATCGAATAGAAATTTAAAAAGAATTTGTATTTTTCAATTTTTAACGTAATTTTTCATTTTTATAAAAAAAAACGTGGCCAAAAATTAAACATGAACAAAATTATTATACAAAAAAAGAGCATTGCAGTAAACACCTCCGGCGATAATGTTTCCGGGAGTAATGATGCTGACCGCCGGTGCAAACGTCGTCCACCGGAGCTCTCCGGCGAGGACGGTGTGCTTGGCTTCACGAACCGACACCGATCAATTACGAGATCAACTCGATCAGCTTCACTTCGAGGCATCAAACACTAGAGCTAAAGGTATAATCGCCTTTAATGGCTTCCTTTCATGTTACAGAAGTTTTAAACTATTGGATTTCACAATTCAGTACGAATTACAATCTTCATTTCCATATATATATGATAGTAAATGAGTTCTGGTATGAATATGATAAACGCAACAGAAACCCTAATTCATCAATGCTATACCACATGCTTAATTATACTGTAGGTTTTTGTACCGCATCTCCTTCGAATTACTATGGCTATGTTTGGCAAACTAGCTGATGAGGTTGCTGATGACTAATAAGCTAGCTGATGAATAAGATACGTTTAGCAAAAACTAGCTGATAAGATAGCTTATGACTGTAAAATGACAAAAAAGACATGTTTAAAAATTGATAATGTAAATAGTAGAAGGGTATATTTGGAATAAAAAAATAAAAAGTCTCATCATAACTCCCACACCAAAATGCTAGTGAGAGTAGCTTTTCAAAAAGCTAGCTTATGGTCCATCCAAAGATGTACCTGACTTATAAGCTAGCTTATTTTTACCAAACAATGCCTGTGTGTAGGCTACTTCTGTTGAAATAATCATGTGATGATGCTTGTTGAATGCCAATTATTGGCAGCAGACACAGCTCTATTAAAGAAGTGATGAAATATGGTTATCTCAGCTAATAAAGCAAGACAGAGGCTGTTGCGGTTGTCCGAAGCGGCAGAAAAGCTTCAAAAACAGGCAGCCATTAGCGTTCAAGCTGGGAAAGAGAATGATGCTAGAGAGATGCTACTTCAAAAGAAGAAGGCTATGCAAGCTTTGGAGAAGACAAAGAGTCGAATTGAGCTGCTTGATGAGCTCTCAACAAAGCTTATTGAGGTCTGTAACATCCATTTTAAGCTTCAATATCACCAGTGTTATGAAGTTACCCAAAATAGGAATCAGAACAAAGTAGATTACATTTTAATCAAGTTGCGCTGATAAGAGTGTACAAGATTTAGAAGCCTCATTTCATGGATGTTATTAGAGTTAACAAGATCTAAATGAGAGTGATATTAGGGTGGTGGTGGTGGCATTGTAAGAAGTCCTCATGTTGCAATTGTTTCCTTCATTTTGTTTTTAGACAAATCCAAAACCATAAACTTTTGACACGAAGGAGTTTTCCCTAGTGGGTAGAGCTCAAATTGGATCAGACATGTGCTAGCATAAGCAACTCTTTAGGGCCAAGTCCTTTGGCCAAAAAGTCTAAAGTTTACCCCATCCATGTGAAGGGGTGTTTCATGGACCCTTTGGTCTAGTTGGGTCAAAGATGTCAGATACCATGGTTGCTACAAAAAAGAGACTTCATACGGTATCATCTTGATTTTAGTGATGTCAAGTTTGAATCGGACATGTGCTAGTAACTCTTTTAAGGCTGAATGCTTTGGCCAGAAAGTCTAAAGTGTACCCCATCCATGTGAAGGAATGTTTCATGGATCCTCTGATCTAGTTAGGTCAAAGATGTCAGATACCATGGTTCCTGCAAAAAAAGGCTTCATAAGACATTATCTTCTTTGGCCCTTACATTCCTCACACATTTCTACTATGTACAGATATAAAACAAAAAATTCATTCTATAATTTTAGAATGATCGGTTACTTGGATACGACCATTTATTTACCTTTTGACTTTTGGATCTTCATTTGATGTTCCATTTGGTGTTAGGCAATATCTCTGCGAGAAAGGCAGCTTGTTGGGACGGTTGCTCTAAATCAGGAAACCGAAAGGGAAGATGCTGCTGCTCCAGTTCGGGTTGTCTCTCCACCTTCTGAAAGTTTGGCAGTCGATGGAAACTCTAAAAAGGATTTGCTGAATTCAAATGACGATCGAGAATTACTGGATAGAACCAACAACTTGCCCACAAAAGATGAAACAAACAATACTGAACAATCTTTGCAAGTTCCCATACAACTTTCAACTCACGGTATTGAAAACGATAGTAATCTGATCAGTAGCTTGACCGGCTTAACTTCTTATGAAGACTTTTTGGACCGAATTGATCAACAGCTGAACAAAATTGAAGCCGAGGTCATCACGGTTGTGAAGTTCTCGACGTTGATTCTGGAAAGCGGGGAGAGCCCGACAAATGTGAAGGTGCAACAACTGATGGAAATTCTTGATGCTGTTCGGCATGTTAGACAAAGGTATCATTTACGATTTCGCTCGTAACGATGATTGCTGTTGAGTGCTGAACGTTTGATCTTTGATGTTTATATGATTGCAGAATTGCTGTCACTATGGAAAGTGCAAACTGAAGCAGAGATGAATTTGTTATCTAGTTGTTTCTATGCAGCAGGTTAGTATATGAACTATAAAGCTTTGATCTCATTAGATGAAACCATGCTTTCAGTGGAAATACAACGAAAGTGTGTGACCATGTAAGTGAACGAACAAATCACAATGTGATTTTACACTAAAATCACGTGTAAAATCACTTGATTCACACGACTTTGGTGGTGACCTGAGGTTGCAGGCCAAGTCGCCTGCTCACCCTTGCATTGGAATATGTTCCTGTAAATCACATGTGCCTTTTCTTGTTTTCTTATTTTGACATTGTTCTCGTTTAATCCTTCCTATATAAAGAGAGGAATTTTTCAATTGAGAATCGTATTTCCGTTGCAAATTGGGTAACCACCTAAGTGGAGATCGGGCCAAGAAGTAGTCATCTAGGTGACTTGGTTTTGGGTTCCACGATCGGATCGAACCAACTTTGATTTTATTCATATTTTGAGGAATGATTTTTTTTGAACTTGTTGAGGTATGCTCTTGAATATTATAAAATACATGGAACATTAACCAAAAAATTTGAAAAAAGGTTCCTCGAAATAAACTGAAAAACCCTCCCAAAATCAGCTAAAGAACGGTCGAATTTTCAGCTAAAAAGACGTGTATAGCGCCTATGGATCCATGTAAAGGAGAACAAACCCTTTTGGTAAACGACACAAATAACAAGTTGAGAACGCTACCGATTGTTTGCGTAAAATTTTAAAAATATAAAAATTACTTGTTATTTCAGTGTTGAGGATGATCTGAATTATCTAATTATGATAAGACCTCACGTACATCCATTCTCTTAGATAGTATTTTGGTTTGAGGAGAGACATATATGACAAGGACGAGACGTACGTTAATTAAAGTTTATCGAGTTGGCTTGACTGACAGTAAGACTTAAGCCATTGAAGCTCCTCTTCCCAAGTCGTCGGTTTGAAACTTGCAAGACTTTTGAAGATTTTCCTGATTGTTCTCTATGACCCTTAGATTAGTTGAGATGTGAACAACCTGATCTGAACACTAACTGGTTGACAAAAATTAGTCATACATTGACTGTAACTTTGGAAATTTATGAATTTTTTTGTAAAGCATTGACCCTGCTTTATGGGAAGTTGGTCGGAGACTTAGAGTTGCAAGTTGGACGGTGTGTTCGTCTAAAAGAGAAAGGGGAGGGGGACACGCAGGGTTGGAGAGTGCCGGAGATGTTCCTGTGATGGCCCCCATGTTCGTGTGTGAATGTATATGTGCATGCATATATAATATATATATTAAATATAAATTAGAGTAAATTCATTTTGTCCCTCTGGTTCAAACAAAATTATACTGTCTTTGTAAAAGAAAAGGGCGAAAATCCCTCACTTAACGGAAATTTTTTAGTAAAGCTCAATCAATGGACGATTTTTAAAGAAAAATGTAAATAGTAGGGACGATACTGGTAATTATTAATATTTAAAAATCACTTGTGAAGATCGTGTAAACAGTAGGGACCAAAATTGCAGTTTACTCTAAATTGCAAGACCAAAATTTCAGTTTACTCTAAATTGCAAATGTGATAAATCCTAACTTGCAATTGCAAGTGTTGGCTTCTAATAGTTACATTCAAGCCCCCATGGTATAAACACGTGAGTAATTAATTAGTTTTTTAAAGAGTAAAGATCATTGCACCCCTTTCTACCCTATGAAATGATATATTTTTAAACTTTTAGATAGTTTTTACCATAAATAAGTTGACTTTTTTATTTTAAAATGATATATTTTCAAACTTCTAGGTAGTTCTTGAGTGTTATTATAGCTATAAGGGTGTCCTTAACAACACCCAATAAGTATACACAATTAAATTGGCATAAATTTTATCCATATATTACATATTTTAGTTATTCAAATGATAATTTGGTCGTTAAGTTATATATATATATAGAGAGAGAGAGAGAGAAAGGTTCAAATGAGAAGTGCTAAAAAAATGCG
>LUCG01207775.1:0-13589 GCA_001633085.1 Carthamus tinctorius | reverse complement strand
TATAAGCTAGCTTATAAGCTAGCTTATAAGCTAGCTTATTTTTGCCAAACACAGCCTTAGTGTGATCTAGACTTAGACATTGTTTGGTAAACATAAAGTAGGCAATAAGAGTATTTCTAACAGCTTCTTTATAATTTCTCTAAAATAGAGATTCAAAACTTAAAATCTCTAAAAAGGTTATAGTTTAACTCCAACAAATTCTCTATTTTAAAGATTTCAACTTCTATTATATTATTAAAGTATTCTATAAATTTATCTTTTCAATACATTTTTTAAAAATAATTTATATAAAATAATAATTGATTTAACCTTATTGGTGGAAATCAATAAAAAAAATATTCTCTCTTCATTGATCAAGGTTTAGAGAATTCTCTAAACTTGGAGATTTTTCAAATTTTCTCTATTTTAGGAAACCATATAGGGAAGCTGTTGGAGCAATTTAGGGAACAAAAACCTCATTTTCTCTATTTTAGAGAAGCTGTTGACTGTTGAGATGCTCTAAACTAACTTATTTTTTGTATACATATTTAGATAGAGAAAAAGTAGTTAATAAGCTAGTTTTTTGAAAAGCTGTTTAGAGGTAGCTTTTTGAAGTTTTTTGTAGTTTTTTTCCAATTATACATTTATTAATATTAATTATTATATCCCAATATACCATTTTTGGTTATTTTACATACATGTAAACTAGTTTTTACCAAACATAATTTATTTATAAACTTACTTATCAATCAACAGCTAGCTTATCAGCTAGTTTGCGAAACATAGCCTCATCCATCTTTTATAGTAAACTATTTTTGTCAATCCTATATTGTTTCTCGCATTAAAGAATTCTATTTTGTTTATTTGGTTTTGATGACCTTTCAAAGTCATAGACAAATGTGTATTGGCATTTGGGACCGCTAAGAACTATTCAAATTTGCGTCAATTCCACACCGAGCCAAGGGGGTCGTCAACAATATTGTCTTTTTTTCAAAATATGATTTTTCTTTTTTAAACAGCAAGTTAACGTGTACACACGTTCCACCGATATCGGGTCTTCTTACGGGCAATCCCACTAATACACTGTGACCTGGTCCAAGCTATGGCTAAACCCGACCGACAGGTTTTAGGGGCCCTGTGGACCAACCCGAACCTGGCCCAAAAGGACCGGATCCAGAGTCTAGATATCTCAGGAAAGTGTCGCTTGTGGGAATCGAACCCTGGTAGTGGGGCTTTCACCCCATACTTCCAAGGATGTTACCTATCCAACTGAGCTAGCCTCTTTTGATTTTCAAAATATGGTATCAATTTTGTTACTTGTCACATGTAGTTTTTAAATAATATTGAAGAAAATATTTTATCAAAATATATACAATAAAAGATAATAATTTTAGATCTAGGAGTTGTTTATCCGAAGTTTACCTGATAAGCAGTTACCATAAGAATTAATATTCTAATTTACTTTATCAATTAAGATTATAGTTTATTGAAAAAGTATTCTATTTAACAGTTTACCTGGCAAACACTTATCGAGTAAAAATGTTAAAGGTTTACAGAGTAAAATGAAAACAGAAAAGGTTGCCAAACACGCAAATATTTTATTGAAGAAAACTAAACTCAAAAACTCCAATTGATTATAGAATCCATACCCTCCATGGTATATATAGACTAACCTATCGTGTTAGAATATAACTAGGATTCTATTTAGTTTAANAAAAAATCTAAAAAAAATCCTCTATTCTAGATAATTATCTCATATATTTAAATTAAACTAGATAACTTGGACTATGCTCCAAACTCTAGATAACTTGGACCGCACTCCAAACTCTAAAGCTGAACCTGTTCCACGCTCCAAGCCATAATCGGAATCCGATAATTCGACAACAATCACCCCCTGAATTTCTGAGTTGAGGAGGGTAACTCTTGCACGCCAAGTAACGATCTCATCTCCTTGAACCTTATACGCGCCAATGCCTTCGTTAAAGGATCTGTTCTCTGCTTGTCTCCAGAAACGTGTTCAACTACCATCTGCTCATTTTCAACACACTCTCGAATGAAGTGATATCGAGTGTGGATGTGTTTGCTCCTACCATGAAAGACCGGGTTTTTTGACAACGCAATTGCTGATTTATTATCAACTCGAATTAGCACCTTCTGTTTCTCCAACCCTGTCAATTCTGCCATCAACTCCCTTAGCCAAATTGCTTGACATGCAGCTGCAATAGCTGCCATGAATTCAGCTTCACATGAAGATAATGCCACGGTAGCTTGCTTTTGTGAGCACGATGTGATAGCTGATGTACCAAGATAGAAAACATGACTTGTAGTAACTTCGTCCATCGTCTACGTCAACATTGTGACTGCTATCACTATATCCCACGCTTTTCATGTCATTACCCCGCTCGTATTTTATCCCAAATGAGGCTGTCCCTTGGAGATAGCGTAGAATTTGCTTGATAGCACGTGCATGTGATTCTTTAGGGCTTTGCATGTATCGACTAACTACCCCAACCGAGTATGACAAATCTGGACGTATATGCAAGAGATAACGTAAGCAACCCACTAGTTTTCGATAATGAGTAGCTTCAACTTTCGGTTCGTTTTCATCTTTCGACAACTTGAGTCCCGGTTCCATTGGACATAAAGTTACATTGCAATCTTCCATACCGGCTTCTTTTAAGATTTTCATGGCATAACTCTCTTTCTTGATCTTAACACAACCCATTTCTTGAGAAACTTCGATACCCAAGTAATATGTTAATTCACCAAGACCCGACATTTCAAACCGAGATGCCATCCGTCTCTTGAACTGATTTATGAGCTCTAGGTACGTACCTGTCACGAATAAATCCATCCACATAAACCGCAATAATGATAAATTCCTTATTGGACACCTTTCGATAGACCGTCTTTTCTTGCAAGCATAGTTGAAAACCCATATTCTTTTAAGATACTGTCAAGCTTTAAGTTTCATGCCCTTGGAGCTTGTCGTAGGCCGTATAAAGCTTTTTTCAACTTGTAAACCTTGTTTCCCTCTCCCAGTTTTTCAAAACCCTCAGGTTGAATAACGTACACTTCTTCCTTTAAATCACCATGCAGAAAAGCCGTTTTAACATCCAAGTGATGAATCTTCCATCCTCTCCTGGCTGCGAGAGCAATCAAGAGCCGTATTTTCTCGAGTCGAGCTACCGGCGCGAATACTTCATCAAAGTCGATACCGGGTTGTTGCACATAACCTTTAGCAACTAACTGTGCTTTGTACTTATTAATCGAGCCATCTGCGTTTCTTTTGATTTTAAAGAACCACTTTAACCCGATAGGTTTAACATCTTAGGTAGAGAAACAAGATTCCAAGTGTTATTCTTCTCGATAGAATCGATCTCGGTTTTCATTGCTTTGAGCCATTCCGGTTTCACTTTAGCTTCATTGAAATTCCTCGGTTCCTCATCAAATGTTAATAGCAGTTCATTAACATTCAACTCGTAATCATTTAATCTTTGCGGTAACACGGAAGTACGAGTTGAGCGATGTACTGGGAGATCTGGGCTGCTGATTGGATCGGTTTCGGCCTGGTTTTCGGCATGCGGTGCTGATTCTGGACCGCTTATCTGGTCGGTTGTGGGCTGGGTTTGACCAACGATTGTTGGGCTCGTCTCATTATCGCAAAGTTGATCAGATTCAGCTGCTTGTGTATCTCCCCAAAAGACCGTGAAAGTGTCTGGTTCCTTATCAGCTTGAGTCGGATCTTCAGACATATTTTTGCACTTCCAACTTATTTTCTCATCGCAGATAACATAGGCACTTATGATAATTTTATTTTCACGTGGATTGTAAAGACGAAATCCTCCCGAACTAGGTTCCTTGCCGAGATACACCAACAGTTTAGACCTATCATCGAGTTTCTTCAAGTGCTTTGATACTATTCTTTCATAGGCAACGCAACCAAATACTCTTGGGTATTGAAGGTCCGGTTTTTCACCATAAATTTTTTCGTATGGCGTAACTCATACTCTAATCGGAATCATGACTCAAGCAGAGGAAGAGGACGTGGCTCATACTCTCGAGGCCGTGGGTTTCGTGTCTTTATTGCTTCCCATATCTCCTTCCCGGTTTTAAGGTTTCCGATTTGAAGGATCAAGTCTTCCGGTATCGACTGAAATAAGAGAGTCTTCACAATATTGTTTTTCTTGGCGTCTTCCGAGCCTGGATCTATCACTTCCCAGACTCCATGAATTCCAAGAATCACTTCCATTCACATCCTCCATATAGTGTAATTGGTTGACGTCAATATCGGACATTGAAACGCCAACAGGCTTGATTCCTTCACCGCCGACTGCGATGCTGCACCTCCCGTCATCCGAGATTTTCGTGAATAAGTCTGTAATGGGGATTTATCCAGCTCTTATACAGCAACTAGAATTGATGTTTTTGGTTCGTGTTGAACGCGCGTAGCGAACCGAAAAAGAAATTATGGCCAGATCGACTTATCTGATCAGACACACGACTCAACCAGAAATCGCAGGTTAGAGTCCGAAAAAGATTTGATTTCGCGAAAAACCCCTTGAGCGCAGGTTCAACGTCGATCACTGGATCTTCTTCACCGCTCTGATACCAATTGAAGGTTAACAGAGTAAAGCGAAAACAGAAAAGATTGCCAAACACGCAAATATTTTATTGAACCCTCCATGGTATATATAGACTAACGTATCGTGTTAGAATATAACTAGGATTCTATTTAATTTAAACCATATAATTAAAAAAAAATCCTCTATTCTAGATAATTATCTCACATATTTATATTAAACTAGATAACTTGGACTACACTTCAAGCTCTAAAGCTGAACCAGATCCACATTCCAAGCCATAATCGAACTCAGATAATTCGACACAAATGTCACAGTCACTTATCGAATAAGGCTATGTTCTCATCATGGACCTAATTGGATAAAATGTGAGACCCTGGTCTGATAAAATAAGGTAGATATTACAATCACTAAAAAAACATGGCATACACATGATTTAGCATGTCAAGAACCTTCCAAAAGACAAAGTAAACAAACATTACAACTAATGATAAACAGGATATTACTTTTCTAGATTCTTAAATTTATCATGGTGGTCCATCAACTGTACACCCTATAATAACAATAATAGGGTTTGTTAACCAAGTTTTCTATTTATCAGGATAATGTGTTTGTTTATTGAATAAATTGGTTTGGTGAGATAAAAATATGTTGTTTATTTCTTGTTTTAAATTTATAATCTAAATGACAAAAATGATAATTTTATACCTCAATATGAAATAAACATTGTTTGAATATAATTCTTTAAATTGAAGGATTAATCAATTTACAAATGCCAATTTACTCAATTTCTAAAATTTAGGAGTGTTAACGATTCGGTTCGACTCGGTTGGTAGGAAAAATGTGAACCAAATCACATGAGTCGGATACTTGGTTACCCGAACTAAAACCAAACCATAGGATGAACTGCATCGGACTGAACCAAACCGAAATTTTTCGGTTACCAACGGTTCAGTTCATATTTACCCGAATTTATAGAAAAATATTATAAAAATAATCATAATAGAAAATTTAAGCCAATTTATATGACAAATACATAAAAATAATCCAAGAACAACAAATTAAAGTAAGTTTTATAATTTAAAAATATTCACGGTTCACAACTATTTATAAATTCAATAGTTAATATTAAATATAATACTATTAAGTATACTATACACATCGGTTCTGATCAGTTATCTACGGATACCTATAATTAAAAAATGAACCGACCCATGAATACCCAATTTTTTGATTTTCTGTCTTTTCGATTTTTGATCAAACGATTCGACTCAGTTTTCCCGTTTTTTGAACACTCCTACTAAAATTACCCAAGTAAGGTGTTTGTAATATGCAAGAGACCCAATTCCACTTTATCTTATCAAGAGAACTAATTTATACAATTCTTAAAATTAATCCAAATAAAATATTGTTCTTTGGTGCCTAGCCAAATCCAACTTTTGTCTAGCTTAAAAATCATTTAAAGATAGGGAGTTCAAATAGCATTTGATCATGGGGACTTCAATTCTGCAAATAGGGTCAACATAATAACTTTTTTTTACAAATAATAAAGGAAAAGAGATTATAATACTTACCAAAAACGAATAAAGCATGCAACACTCACCAAAAAGGAACAAAGCATGTGATGAATATATGAGTTGGGACTAGAGTATGGTCTTTAATACTTCAAATTACTCAACTATTAGTCTGTGTTGAAATCAAAAGAAACCTAAATTGGACAATCGAAAAGAAAATCAAGAGTTCCAAGAGGCAACTGAAGGCGGCAATCAGATTTTTGATGGTCGAACCTGAACAAGAGATGTGACAATTAAGAGTTTTTGGAGCCTAATCCACGATAATGGCAGCCAATATATTTGAAATTGCCACCATATTCCACCTCAAATCTAACCAATCAGAGCTAGCATCCAAATTCAAGGACGTCCCTAGGGGAGGGTTGGCTGAGTGTACACCCAGGGTCCAAACGAAATAGGGAACCCAAATTTTTTTAGTATATAATATAGAGTAGTAATTTACAAAAGTTGTAAATAAAAAAAACAAAAAAATATTATATAATAAGACCCAAAAAAAATTAGCATCACATTAAAGAACCAAATATATATTAATTAATTACATTAGACGAGAAATTTGTAAAAAGTTAACCGGTCTTTCATTTTATGGTATTGTTTATTGTTTCTCTAAGTTTTTTTTATCTCATACTAATATATAAAAACTATTTTTGCCTAGAAAAATTTATATATACTCTATTACTCATTTTCCCCATACTCTTTTGATTATTTCATCCACATGATATTTGTTTTTGTGTTAAAATATACTAAGATTTCTTGTTATTAACTAATACAACTCTTACCTTTTGAAAACAATTACCAACTATGTGAGACTAACTAACTACCTAAGTTATATCTATATTTAAAATTTCAAAACTACTTCATTTTTTTTCCATATATTATTGACTCCTTATTACCTAATTTTGAGTGCATAAAACTTTAATACTTTCTTATCTCTGAAACAAGAATATGATTTCAAACTATAACGAACATGAACTTTTAAATCTAAGATCGATGGTTTTAAACAAACCGTTTCAACAAAAAAAGTTTAAAATGAAGAAAAACATTATATTAATGGCCCTTTTAAATAAAATTGATGGTTGTTAAAAAGTTTGATTGATCTTGCACTAGGAATACTAGGAAAGATGGTAACGTGTTACTCAATTTGGTGCTTTTGCAATAGATACATCTTTGACAGCTCTTTCTCCCCTTGTAATTGCCTCGATAAGATGTAACTCTATTCTCTTTCTGCTACCCCTTTGCTAGCTTATAATGAATTGCTGTTTAAAAAAAAGAGAATATCGCAAAAAAACTGTTTCATGTAAATTATTAGTATTCTTTAATTCAATGTTATTTTTATAATATAAATGATATATTAAAGATAATTTGTTAGTTATTGGGAACCTATTTTTACATCTTGTCGAGGACCATAAATTATCAAGAACGGGATTGCATCCAATTCGGCCCCACACCGTCCTCCCTACTCGCCTACCCCACAATATGTGTTGATTTATGATTAGCATGACAACTTCTAAAACGTGAAGAAAGAAGCTGCCCCAAAAGGCATTTGATTTTCTTTTAGAAGGGTGTCTAGGCCAAAGCCCGACTAATCCCCGACAATTTTGGGGGCTAAACATGACCCCACTTAAATGTCATCAGGCATGCACACAGAAAAGTTCGAACTCGGTTAGGGCGCTATGAACCCCCCGAGCAATAACCAATCCGCCACAACACTTAAAGACAAAGGCATTTGATTTTGTAATGCAAAGCGTTTACAAATAACATTTTTGTAACCAATTTTCTAAAAATACAAATTATTTTACAACAATCTTGTAAGGGGATGTTTGAGATTATTTATTTAAACGAGTTATATGTTTTTATAAAAGTGTTCAATAACTTATATGTTATTAAACGAAGTTTTGTAAAATGTATTTGAATTAGCTTACGGGGGTAGCAAAACATGATAAGTTTATAAGTTATTCTTTTAGTATTTGGTAAATTTTGCGTTTTTGCATAAAATGACCGAAAAGGATATTGTTCCACATCATTGAGTTATTTTTTGTGTAAACTGTAAAATGCCTAGATGAGAGGAGAAAGGTACAATACGGTTAAATAAAGGGTAAACAAGTAATTTGGATGAATAAGCTAATAAAGATAAGTTAGAATAGAGCAAGTTATCAAAAACTCCTTATTTGCAATGACAATATGGTATAAGCTATTTTCTCTTCTTTTTTTTCTCATCGAAATACTAAAAACGACTTATTACCAATACACCACGAAATAAGTTAATAAGCGCTTTAAATAAGCAATCCCAAACACCCCTAAGTAGGATTTCAATAAAAATAGGCTCTTTATAATATTCTTGTTTCATAAAGCATCATTATTGAAATGTTATATGCACTACTTCAACTATAAAAATACCATAAAGAGAGGGGGAAGGTGGGTTAAACCATCATCATTTTATATTCTAATGGAAGCAATTCAGATGTTAAAATTAAATGCTAGGATTTATTCTAGATGTGACGTTAAGATGTACTTTTTTTACGGCAGTTAAACACACGCACACACCGCGACCGAAGTCGAAGAGGTATCCGGGATCCATTCGGGCACCCGACTAATCCTCTCGACCATGGAAACCGTTACCGGCCCATAGCCTCGCCCATGCCCGGCCCGAAGGTCGACCCATAAACTGGGGTGTCGCCTCCTGTTCCCTCCCCGAATCGAACCCAAATAGACAGGGATACCATTAATCCATGTATTAAGATTATTTAGATCAAAGCATGGGATTATATGCTTATTTAAGGGCTGTTTACCAGATAGGTATTTGCATGAGATGTCGGTTATCTTACCAAGTAAACATGACAAGGACCACAATACCCATTAAGTGACAGGAAATGCTTACCACATGAAAGACGCACCAACAATTTATTTTAATGACCGAGAATGTTCCTCAGTAAGGTGATTGTGGTGATTCTTGTTGATAAGCGCTTAATGGATCCGATGGTATAGTCACTTACTTTACTGGATGAACATGATTAGATAGCATAATCTTACCCAATAAGAAGCATAGCAAAGACCAACTATCTATTTTGATGGTCGAAAATATTACCTAATAAGATAGTTAGGGCAACACTCTTGCCTATAAATATCGGGTAAACAACCATAATTAAATGGTTTAAATAACGGATCATATATAGTAAATAGTAAACCATATTATTAGCCAATTGATCCAAATTTCACGAATTTACAAAAACAGATCGACAACAATGTGTTAATTGTGATCTAACCATAATATTCTCGAGCGAATATTGGGAAAAAAGTATAGAACCACAAAAAAGGGAAAAAATATATACATCAAAATAGATGTGAAATCAAGGGAAAAATCTGGAAGACCTAACTAAATCATAAGTCCCTGAAATACTTTTTCTAATGAAAAATTCATTGATCTTTTTCATTTTGTATATAAGATCCCTAAACTCATTTTTTGAATAAGTAAATCAATTAAACCTTTAGAAATTAGTTACTTACATCTTTTTAACAAAAAAGACTACCTAGAACCGAGTTAAAGTAAAGATAATTTAAATCAATTTTACTATTCCCAGCCCTAGTCTTTCAAACCCCCACCACCTCTTCGCCATCCGTTCACTATCACTATTGTTGGCCCCTACCATCAATCTTCCTCTTTTTTATCGTCCTTTTGTTGTTTGGTTCTCTATCTCTTTTATATCTATACAGATGTCCCAATAAATTGTTGTAAAAGAGGAAGAATCGAAAGGCAAAAAGAACGAAGCAAAAAGAGGGAGATGAATGGCAAATGGCCCAACAGTTATGGGTGGTATGGAGAATGGACAATGATGGGCCGGTGATGAGCGACAATGAGTAGCACAAGTGGTCTAGATTCATCACACATGAACCTCCATGCTCACAAGGGTTCAAGTAAATAAAATGTTTTTGTGATTAAAAGAAATAGCACTTTGGGTAGCAATTTTTGGATTGACAAAGTGGAAACTAAAGCATTGACCACTTATTCATATCAATCAAACTTGGCTTAATTAAGGGGAGATAAATAAACCAAACCTTAATATTGGGCATGGTGTTGCAATCCCAACCAACAAGGCAACAACAGGAAGCTCCTCTAGTTTTGAAGAAGAGATGTTCTTGCAAACTCCAAAATACCAACTCCTAAAACCTGACTTCAAAACCAATGTCTCTGGAAAAGATAGCATACACCCATAAACAGTTACTAGCCTCAAACAAACCGATAAAAACCTATTGTCCCAAAATCATCCAATGGAACGATGACAAGTCGGATTTTTATATAATTTAGATTTCTTTTACTCAAGTTCACATTCTCTATGATGATGGGTAGTAGTGTGATTGTAGGTCAGGAATGGGACGTGAGAATTTGGGATAGGAGGTTTCTATCCCATACAGAACAGATAAACTTCGAGTGAATTTGGGATAGGAGGTTTCTATCCCATACAGAACAGATAAACTTCGAGTTTATGATGAAATTCAATAATTGTGCAAAACATATACCACCACCGAAAACTCAGGCTGAATGAATCGTATTCCCTCTTCTAGACATCTTTCAGACAAGTAATGCCACTTTAGTACAACAGAAACACATAGCATTTTTCATGACCTCATTGACTGCTTATAACAAATCACTCAATAAAAATGTGCTCTAAATAGCATATTAAATTAGGTTGTAACATATGGTCATATGAACAGACCATTAATGAAGTCCCCGTGTAGATCTTTCTCAAACCAGTTGCCATAATTACTTGATATTAATATTAACTATGCCACAGTTACCAATCATTAGCATTTTCATCATTAATGTTATTGTTTGTGACAAGTCTTAAAGAGCATATGGTGAATAGTGAATACATCTCATACAGTAATAGCATATGGGTCCTTTGAATAAATAACCATAAATGAGTTTTTCAGTTAAGAAAATGACCTAGAAAAAGTTTAGCACAATGAACTTCATCTGGCCTGCCTCTGATTCAAAATAGCATGCTCTTAGTTCAAAATAACTTGCTCCTGAAAAAACTTTTAAAAGAAATGCTAGTGATACCTTTAAACTCGCATAACTGAAGTACCTCATGATCTGTAAGCTACCGCATATCACCAATCACGTTAAATGCCTTCCTGTGAAACCATGATACAGTATCCTTCATGTTTCCTTGATTGGTGTTGATGTTCTCTTATAATGTCTACAGCATAAAGTAAACGAGTTATGATTCGTACGAAGTACTAAACAAACTTTAGTAGAATTGATTTGGCTTCTCTTTAGAAGAAAATAGACAACATCTCCCTCAGAATCATGGACAGCATACCATATTGTTAAGACAATTGTCAAATCAATATTATTGGTATTCAACCCCAATGGGGCAGCCTACCGGTTAAGGCTTGTGGAAGGTGTAACAACCAACCCAAATTCGAATCCAGGAGTGAGCAACCAGGGGCCACTGAATATTAATCCCAGGGGAGCATGGTTTAGCTCTCGGTAAAAATTACCAAGGATGTAGTCTGGGCAAAGCCCAGGTGAACCTTATCAAAAAGAAAAATATATTATTGGTATTCATAAGAAGAGAAGGATCCTTGTGTTGTTCTTGAAACCAGCCATAGCCTACTGCAGCTTTCCCTGGACCTTAAGACTTCATTTCCACCATTGACAGACAATAAATCATGTGCTTCTTTGAACAGTTCGAACCTTAGGTTATGTAAACAAAGTACTAAGTGCTAACCAAACTAACAGTAGAATTCAATTTGCTTTCTTTAGAAGAGATACTCATAGATCCAATTACTATCACTTCAACACAAAATCATGTCCTCTATCCTGCAGAGTTATCGACACCACTATCTGGTAGATTTTGAATCGCCTCGAGTCAACTACAACAAATTGCCTCAACTGTATTGAAAAATAAAGACTAGTTGCAGCATGATCACATAGAGAAATATATAGTGTATGATATGGTACAACAAAGTACAGGTGATATAAGATTGGAAAAAGCATAGAAGGATACAATACAACTATGCCTAAAACAATGGTGAACAGGGGCTATACAAAACAATTAAATAAGTGAAAGATATTGGTTCTATTCTGCATCTCATAGAACCAAATTTGTTCCAAATGTTCCAAAGTTTGGGATTGAGTTTTAAAACTGCTTATTGACTTATTGGCTTCTTCAATAAGTTGATAAGCTTGTTTGTGTAATCTAAAAGTGCTTTTAAAACTCCGTTTTGACAAGGGATGAAATGGAGTTTTCAAGAAGTCACAATTTGTGACTTATTGACTTATTGCTACAAACCCTTCTCAAAAAGTTGATAAGCTAATCCAAACACTTTTTTAATAACTCCTTCTCCTACCGCTATAAGTCAATAAGCATTTTTGCTCAAAAGCACTTTTGAACCTCAAAAAGCAATCCCAAACACCCTCTTACCTGATAAATTGATTAATTTAGATCAGTACACCACTTTAGATGAAAAATCGACCTAGAAATTAAAAAAAAAAAAGCCCACATTAATGTGCACATCAATGCAGCAATTCCTACATTAATTATAATCAAAACAAGTTAGTAACATAAAGCTGAATCATTAAGCACCTGTTAGTAAATGAAGGCATGATGAAACAAGAAATGAACTGTTGCATTGAAGTTTGATTCCATTTCAGTCGTTTATCAACTCTACTATAAACAACTAAACGGCAACTAAGAATGTCAAGGCAATTTAGAAACAAACATAAATTCAATTCGACAATTAATGGCTTTATTGATGATGTTTTCGATCCGATAAACATAATTTTTTTCACATAATCCTCTTTAAGAAGCATATGAACTTGCGATCCATTAACAGAAATCGAACGCCTACTAAACCTACAGAGGATATCAATAATAAAAAAGGAAAAGAAAACTACTGTATTTTTGGTTTTACAAAATTATCTAAACGAAGAGCTGAATCAATCAATGAGCAACTAAGAAACCATTAGTGAAAGCATCAATAACCGGTTCAGGACCATCCGGTGTCGTCGGAAGGTTAGGGTTAGGGTTTGGAGCCAGAAAAAACATAGATCTGGCGGCCATGAGCTTCTTCCTCTGCGGACACCTCGGGCCGTAGAACCTCATGGAAAAGCAAGGAGAACCGCCGTCGGTTGCTGCTGCTATGGCACCGGCAACTTCCTGCTGGCCGGCAGCGGTGGCGTTGGGAGATCGCGAAGGGGAAGCAGCAGGTGATCGTGAAGGAGAAGCACCGGCGGTAGCGGTGGAGGATGGTGATATAGGTCGATAGAGATAGATCTGAGAATCGGATGACGATCGGTGATGAGCTATGGCGTTGATTTTGGAGTCCCGGAGCTTGGCAAGGGCGCCGGGCTTTAGGTAGCGGAGGTAGCCGTCGGCGATGGCAGACCGTCTTCTGATTCTACGGTTCATTGCAGAGAGAAAGATTAGGTAGAGAGAGATAGTGTGTGTGTGTG
>LUCG01207649.1:0-10978 GCA_001633085.1 Carthamus tinctorius | reverse complement strand
CAAATTCCTTGACGAATTCCAATTCCGCCGAATTCCATTCCGTGAACCAAACGCTACCTTAGTTCTTACTAATATCCAACTCTTCCAATAAATGATGGTAAATGATAAAGAATGAGAATTTGAAACATAAAATTAGTATCTAATCTATTCATTTGATTGATAATCTACGTATCTTAAAGAATATATTTTTCAATCGTTTTCAACTATCTAGATAGACATACGAACAAATAAACAAATCTAACATGCATTGAATTTCAAATATAGGAAGCATCATCAATCAAGTAATTAAGATTTATATATCCAAGTTACTTGCTAAAAGTTAGAGCAAAATTTCAATATTCAACGAGCGAGAAATAAAAAATGTGTAGGCGTTCATTGTCGCGTTGCATCATGAATTTGTTCTTAACCCGGTATTTTAATTTAATACCATCTTTGATCTGTTTTTTTTTTCCTTTAAAGAGAAAGATTAAAGTTTAGACGTTCTTTTAACTTTTCTATTAAAAAGGAATTAAAGGGATAAAATAGTGGAACTTGAACAAAATTGTTTGAACAAGGCTTGAGTTTTATCTTTACTTAACAATTTTAGTTTATAAGCTCGTTTATCTAGTCGAACTTGAAAACAATTTATCTTCTTGCATGTGAGACATAAGACTAACGATAAATTTTTTCTAGCTTTTATACTTTGATTGTATGATTTACAAATACGTTCCACTCAAGAAAATGTTCTGCTCGTATTTCAAACAAGCCAAGCCAGAAATTATTTTTACTCAGCTCGACTAGTCAAGTTAAATAAGCTTGCTTGAGCTCAAAAAACATGTTAAATGTTCCAATCATCGACACCACTAAGCCTGTATTGTCAATCAAAAGCTAGATTTATGGGTCCGTCCATGATGATTGACTTGTTCATGACTACCAACTAGTTTATCAGCTAAATATGGTACGATAATCTCGGGAAAAACAAAGTGCTCAAAACCAATTAAACTAATTATCAATCATGTGAAGAATGGATTATGGTTCTACCCCTTGTGCTTCTGTACACCAGTACTAAATCGCATGAGATTTATGATTTTTGTGTAAAATTGTAGCTCTAAGAAGGTCAATTAGACAGACTAGTATGCTTCAAGTCAAAGCACCATCCTCTCCATGTTAGCTCAAGAATCTTACATCCATTGCTTCATATTGCTTGAAGAATTGACGACTGGTGGAGGCGTTTTCGCACCCTTTCGACCTTAAACGAACCCACATACCAATCGTTAGTAATACATACATACAGATACATGCAGAGAGAAAAACAGTATTAAACGAAAACGCTAACTATTTAAAAAAAATATGAAAATGGTCAAATCAAATGTGATTATACATCAATGATAAAAAAAAGACGACTATGGCCGTGTCTTCTGCTTGAATCCCATGTGATATTATACGAGATGTTAGGGTAAAATAACATGAGATTCGTCTGTTATCTTATTCTTTTAAGTAGATAAAGGTCGGTTTGGTTGTAGGAAAACGCGTTTGGTTGAAACGGTGGAGTTTTCATTTTTCCATCTTACAAAATTAGAAAATGCGTTTAAAATTTATTGGAAAAATACTAAAATCAGCTTTCTAATTTACTTAGACGTAAGAAAACATAAAATTTTCATTTTTTTTGGAAAACTTTTGAAAACTGAATGAACCAAACGCGTTTTTAAAATTTTTATTTTCCTTATAAAATTTTCTTTAAAAACCGAAAAATTTTCTACAACCAAACGCACCCTTGTGGAAAACTGTTTTCAATTTTTTAGAAAACGTTTTTAAAAAATGGAATTGAGTTTTCATTTTCGGTTTTCTATGAAAATTTTAGAGAACGTTTCTTGTTGAAATCATTGTGTTTTCATTTTCCATTTTAGAAAAATTAGAAAACGAAAAATTTTCATTTTCTTAGAAAAAACTTTTGAAAATTGAATGAACCAAAAGCGTAAGAATTTCTTGAAAAAATGGAAATTTTTTCACAACCATACTTACCCAAAGGTTCTCTTTTGAACTTTTTATACATGAATATATATTATACAGAGAAAGGTTCAAACGAGAAACATAACTTTTTAAGAAAACATGAGAACGAATCTTAGCCACTTATCCGGTCAATAAAGGCAGTTTTGACCGGTGCCCCCTTAATAATCTCTAACCTCCCATGAATCGCGTCAATCCTCCGTGATCACGTCCACCGTAACCAAAGATGTGTGGCTGAGATTCGTCCTCACGTTTTCTTAGATTGACATCTATACATAGAGATATAGATATATAAATTATATACGCTTATGTATAGAACTTACAATTCTCAACTCCACCTCCTCCAAGAGAAGATCTTCTCGACGGTTGAATCCCAGTTAGAGATTGCCGTCTTGATGGCCTACTAATACTCGTCGCCGGTGAGGTGACCACCACTTCATTCGTTTTCTGATTTTGAATCCTGCTTCAAACCACCCTATATTATTATACACATATATATAAATAATAACTCCATAAAACAACTTCAAAGATCAACCCACCTTTTCTCCGACCCATTAATTAGTTTCCCAATCGTTCTAAGTGATTTCCTTATAGACGATCTCCCATTTCCATTTCCATTTCCAATCCCCATGGCCTTGCTTTCAGAAGAGATTATGATCTCATTTCTAATAGGCACCTGAGGAGGTTCAGGTGTTTTTGGTAGCACCAGTGATGGAACTTTTGTTGTACTTCTTCCTCCATCAACATTTGTTCTCACGGGCCTGCTTTTCGAACCACCCGAATGCGGGCTCTTTGGTGGGCATTTGTTCTCAATGCTCAACCTTCTTGGTCTTGGTGGAGTTCTATCCATCATCACAGCTTTTGGTTTTGGCAATGGGGATCTTGCTTCTAATCTGTTTACACTTTGTGGTTCCTTTTCATCCAGTTGTCTCTTTAGGTTCTCAATCTGTTTCATTCATGCCAATGAAATAAATTAAGCATGCTAATAATAATAAAAACACATTCTTTATATGAAAGAAAAGATAGATAGATAGATAGATACCTGTTCTTTAAGGTCCATGATCTCCCTGCTTTCTTTATTCATACGGGCTGCACCAAGCTCGACACTCGAAGCCCGTTGAGCAAACTTCAACGTGCTAACCGTTTCACCAAACGAATCTCCTTCCGGGCTCACGTGTGCAAACATCAAAGTCTTCGCGTTTCCTCCTGCATTTTTGTAACAAACCCCGTTTGTTTGTAAATAAATCTACTTTCGATTCAAATCTAACTTCATTTCTTGTATTATATATAGGATCAAGTTCGGTGAAAACCTCAAAGAAATGGAATACTGAAGAACAATCTCGTAGCCTTCAATCTGGACGGTATTGCACTCGTGCATACAAGTAATTTGTAACATTCACGCGTGCATACTCACATGTGCATGAAAACCAAAAAACAACTTAATTACTTGGATGCACATCATCCAAATAAAGGGCTATCTGGGTGTTCCTCAGTTTTCCCTTTTTTTGAGCTTTTCCGGAACCTCCCTCTCTATATGTATATATAGATGTACCTAATGAGTTCTGCAGAAGTAGTGTTAATTTGCTGTTTCTATAAGGAATGTAAGAGTTCTTCTGAGATAAGGCCGTAATCACATCTCCTAAACACGAAAGTGATTTGTTTATATACTGAGCTTCTTTAAGCCCTTCACCCGTCACTTCTGATTTATCCACCCTTTCGCTTCCCGCCAAATCCACCAAATGGAGGCAGCTACGAATAGTACCGCCAGATGCATCTTTCCCATGAACATGGACCGTCAATATGCTGCAACGAACAAACACATTAGAATTCTTGTTTTTAAGGCTAAAAAACAAGAAAGCTGGTTATAGCCCGCAAACCTGTGGGATCGGCTACTTTGGTGGTTGAGTGCTGTTGAGCTAACAACCCGGTTCACTTGACCACTTTTCATCAAGTTTAGAACATCGGTGGTGGACTTCACCGAGTGCATGGTGGCATCAGGAAGGCTCAATCCGTTCTCGCTTGCACAGCTACGAATCTCTAACTTGTTGGTGTTTCCAGGATCTCCCGTGAGAAGATCTCTGACTTGTTCGTTGTATATTTCAACCATTTGGACATAAAGCTCGTACTTTATGACACCCTTTCTACTATTTGATAGATCAAAGAGATCGCTGAGCGCCAAATAATTGATTCCCATTTCTTTTCTTGATGCACCAGAAGGACCACACTATCAAATTAACAAAAAGATCAACCAAATGATAATAGAGACACATTTGGGGTTGTTTGGTTGGTTTTCCATTAAGTCCTGTGTGGATTAATCTGTATAGATCCGGAACATTTTTGTTTGGGAGAGTTTTCTCATAATAGATGGAAGAAACATGTTTTTAATTGGGATTGACAAGTTTGAAAAAACCTGGCTTTCTTTATAAAGCTCCCCCTAAAAGCTTACTGAATAAGCTATGAGTGCCATTAGGCTCATTAAGCTGCTAACAAACAGACCATATTCAGATTATATTGTCAAAATTTGATGTATTATCTCACCATTGTGTGTGTTTTGCCAGATCCTGTTTGCCCGTATGCAAATATGCACACATTGTAACCATCCATAACCGATCTTATCAGTGGTTGAGTGTCCGCGAATACCTCCTCTGACAAAAGTGCAAAATGTTAGAATTTAACTAACAAAAAGAGCTTGTAAAACCGAAGAAAAATGGTGAAGTTGTTAGTATCTATCACCTTGAGTAGCCGTTGGACCAAAGACACGGTTAAACTGAAACAACTTCTTTCCATCTTTACTTGGTTTCGAAGGGTCTAAAACGACTAACGAACCATCCTCTCCAATAAAATCAATCACATTTTTCGTGTCATTTCTAAATGCAGGTCGGATCCTGCAGTAAACTCGAATGTTTCCTGTAATATGTGGATCGTAAGATAACAAACAACATTGACATCAAGTTGATAACATTAAAGAACAAGATTTACCTTTTAGATCTTGTACCATGTTGTATAAAGTTCGGTTTTCTTTCACGACCTTATGGTATCCTTGCGCAGCAGTCGATAGCTCATCTACTTGACTCTCTGCAAACCCATGTACAACAATCAAGAAACAAGCATTCTTTAAGGTTATCTTTAAAAAGAGACCAACTTTTAGAACATTCGAAAGTAGATTATGCATACCCATTTGTTTTAAGTCGTGTTGCAATTGGGACTGCAAATCTCCAAACTCCGCTTTCGTGGTTGACAACAATGCCTTTAAATTCTGCAAAATGGAGATACAATAAAGTAGTCTATTAGGACATTTAAACGGATTTAGTGTTTTTTACTGTTGGAAGAGATTTTAGAAAGAAAGCATACCTCTAGCTTTTTCTCTTGTTCTAGAAACACCTGCCAGTGGTTGCAATCATCTTTGTTCAAGCAAGCTTTACAACTCTGCAACAAAGTTTTCAAGAATCTTGAATGGTGTATAATTGGGACCAACACAAACTTACTATTTATCTACAATGGCCTTCATTAATTTGTTTTGAATGCGAAAAGATTCTAAAGACAAACTAAAACAGCATAAGAAGATGATCTTTAAATGGAGGATATGTAACCACGTACTTTGCGATTTGCAGTTTCCGAATTCGTCGATCTACTATCTTCTATTGGTACATCTTTGATAACGGGGTTCATCTGATATAGAAGAAGAATAAGAAGGAGATCATGATGATGTTGATATTGTGGCTTAGGGTGCACTTGGTACTCGGGAACAGTGGACTGGACATGACAGTACAAAAACTTGTTGTATATGTTTGGCACGATATCAGACTCGAACAAGACAGAACCTAAGTGAGACAAAAAATGTATTTTTCCTATCCCACCACAATAGGTGGGACACAACAAGAGAGGTAGGACGGACACAATTGGTAAATTACTACACTACCCATGTCAAATTAAAAATAGTACATTCTACAATTCTTCCACCCATTCTAGCCCGTTTGTCCATTCCTGTCCACATACCAAACACGGTCTAAAGGAACTAAAGTGGCTAATAGAAGTCCCTTTCTGCCACTATGGACGGGATATGACATGACAGTACAAAAACCTGTTCTCTTGTACCAAAACAAGACATGAGTGAGTGACACAAAAAAATGCATTTTTTGTCCTGCCAAAACAGGTGGAACAAAACATTAAGAAAGTAAGACAAGATTGGTAAATTACCATCATACCCATGTCAAATTAAAACCCTAATACATTCTACAATTCTTTCACCCACTTTAGCCCCTCTGTCCAGTCATGTCTGCATACCAAATACACTCCAAAGGAACTAAAAGCGGCTAATAGACGGCACTTTTCTTGAATTATATCGTGGTAAATTGGTACCTCAGGGAACTTGTATTGAAGTTGTTCCTCCAAAGCACTTGAAAGGATCCTGCTAAACCACTTAACGGAATCCTATAAAACATTTGACGCGGTTAACAATGGACTCGATTGGTTAACAAAAGCTTATTTGAAGATTAACGCATAAAGAATGCAAAAGTTACCATATTCCCATTACGAATAGAAGACAGCAAGCTACCATCTAAGTTCTCTTTTGCATCAATCATACATTCTGTTAATGCCTTCACTAGCGAATCTACACCATACCATAAACACCATTGTCAAGAAAAACACCCTCCATATCTTAACTTGATACGAAAGTTATGCATTTGATTACATAAATAAAGTAAGAATCTTTAAACCTTCAAGTTTCTGAGCATCATTTTGAGATGGTGGCTGTTTTCCACAAATTGTGGACAAATCCAATTGCTTGTTGGAATCTAAACCTGATGTTGATCTAGCGATCCTACCGTTCGAATGCATAATCAACGGAGATCTCATCGTATGCTTAGAATATCCGTTCCCTCCCGTGTTCTCTTTCCGTTCTTTGTAATCTTTAAGTCCCAAAACGCAATCCACGATCTTAGCAGACGAACCCGCCTCCATATTATCCTGTAAAACACTTGTGAAGTCATTGGTTGAACCAAAAAGACATTGTGTAAGCGGATTGAGTTTGTTCTAGTTTATGTACCCTTTCGAAAACCGAAGCTTCAAAGACCGGAAGATTTAGCGCTTTGGCCGCTTCAAGAAAGTTCCGAACATTCTCGAAGAATTGATAAGCATGCAGCTGAGAATCCCATGTGGCAGATTGCAACGGATTTCGACTAGTCTCCACAACCTTTATACATAACAACATTTTATCAAGAACACCCACATCACCAATCAAGAAAATCACACTAATTTTTACAATTTGGGATTAAAGATTTGTACCTTTGGGACAGACCCTGGTTGAATCTTGTTAATGGCGTTGCAGAGGATCAGTCCATTTCTCAAGCAAGAAATGAAGTCTTTCTCTGATGGCTTATTTGGTATGCCTAATGGACCCACAAAGCTCTCAAGCCATTCAGCAGCTAGAAACCTCCTCCAAGCTACAAAATTAACGAAAATGAAACATGAAATTGAATACATATAATATATATATATATATATATATATATTTTTTGATTGATTTGGTGAACAGAATTGATACTAGAAAATTGTAGATTTTACCTGCATCTTGGGCTTTTCTTGAAGCCAAATTTAAATCATGAGCAGCTCTTGATTCAATCACCTCCATTAATTTTAACAATCTCAAATTGATTTTCTTAATCTTTCATCCAAGGAAACCGAATCAATTTCCACAAACCCTCAAGAAAGATTGGGGGTTTCTCTAGGTGGACACTGAATTTGTGCTAAAATCTGGAAAGATTGAAAACCCTAAATTCTAGTGAGAGAGAAAGAGAGAGAGAGAGAGAGAGAGAGTGCTGAATGAACTAAAAGGAGGGCTTAAGAAACATGGTAATGGGGTTGTTTTTCAATTAATTTGCAGAGAAGACCGTTAGTTCTATTTGAATTCAAATCTGTAGGGTCGTTTGTAATGGAATCGATCGTGGCCGTTGATTTCGGTGCACGATCGAGAGATGGTCAGCCTGATCAACGGTTGTAGTTGCGTCCAATGTATGGGGCTTATGCCACATTTTTCTATTTTCAAACGGCCAAGAAACTTTTTTGGTAAAGAGTTACCTTTTCTTACATTATAACAAAATTACTAAATTACCCTATAACTATATTGGGGTCAACGACATAATCGGGTTGCTATTTACACCCTTTTAATACGGGTGCGATACATCAGGAATGTAAAAAACATACATTGGGAACGTAGTAAAAAGAGGGTTTGATGTTGATGTGTGTAAGGGAGCAATTCACTTAATAGGGGTGTGGTTAGTAAGTCAAAAGGTGCAATTAGCCTCCCTAACATAATATGTTCTATTTACTTGATCACAAAAGTAAGGAAAACGAATTCAATATAAAGTTATACAGAAGCTAAATAATTGTAAAACATGTAAATAGAAGTATTTAATTTGATATGTTTAAGAAAACGAGATTTTTATTATTATTTAATTTGTATAATGTAAAATTTTATGTTTGAAAAATGCGTTTTTATAAAGAATAAACTTTTATATCATTTCAATCTCATAACAAACAAATGTGCTTTTTTGTCATCCGAACCAAATAGATATATGAATTATGGTGGTTTAGAACGATTTTATTAAGGTGATCTAATCTATCTAAGTATTTATAAGTTTATTTGTTTTTGGAGTTTTTTATTCACCCTTACAGAGGTAGTATAAGAATGAAGGAGGGTCAAGAGTAGCAAGGATTTATGAACTTTTATGGAAATACATTCCAATTTGTAATCTATAATAGGTAATTTAGTTTTGTAGAAATGCACTTATACACTCCACAAAACTATAGAAATATAATAATTTATATTCTTGATATGTCTTTACATATCATTCAACACTATATGATTTTACATGGCGCATTGTTTTAATGGTTCTATATTGTTCTTTTAAGTTTCACCATCCATAAGATTTTATATGTTGTTCAGATATTTTACGTTATATAATTTATTCCGTATCTTAATCTATGATAGTCATGATTACAACATGATAATAGTAAGCGATGATTATTCATTTGATTCCTGTTGTCGTTCATGTTTTCGAGTTCTATTTGGAAGAAAGAGAAAAAGGAAAATATTTTAATTTTCTTTCTAAAACAACCCTTTTAATAATAGAAGGAAATATTGTAATAACAATAAAGATATTTACAAAAATATACAATTAATCATTAATTATGGTCCATTTTAAGGTTATATTTATAAAAGCGATAACCACTTTTTTCCGAAAAATTTGACTTTCCACTAAATAATAAAAAGCCAATTAAAATAAGAAAATTAAAGATTATGAGAATGTAAAGTTTAAAAAGTTAACCATATGTATATATAGATCATTGAAAAACCAAAAAATTTATTTGAAAACATATATGTAAACTAATAATACTAATTTTTTTTAAACAACAGATAACTTACACACACGTTCTAAGGGTATCAGGATTCAAACAGGCACCGATTAATCCCTCGCGCCTATGAACCGGTCCTATAGACTGGCCCATGAACTAGGTATCGCAACAAGTCGTCCCCCACGGGGTTCGAACCTTGGCCAACTGAAAATACCATCCCCTGAAGACATAAGGGTGTTACCTTCACCCACTAAGCTAGACCATCTTTGGTACTAGTATAATACTAATAATACGGATTCTCCTCTTATATTCTCTTAAAATTTTATCTTCTTCCTTGAACCCCTTATCGATTAATAATTTGGGTTTTTTTTTATTTGGTAGGATTTTACACTAAATAATTAGATTGCAAGTAACAAGGATAACAAGTTAATGCAGTTGAGTACATCATCAACCATTTTGTTCAAGAGAGCAAGTTAGCTGTTGTAAGTTACACTCTTATTCTTCTTTACCCAACTTCTTTTATTTCACTATGTGTGCATGTGGGCTATGGAACAAATTTGTTTTCATCATTTTGTTGATGGATTATGTCTTTCTTTAAGTGTATAGCCAACCACTATAAGATGCACTTATTCTTATCTGTGAGTGACCTCTGACCCTGAGCAAAAAGTACGGGTCAGTCAATTAACCTTGAGGAATTGTTTTTTTATTACAAAGAATGACACTAGCTTAATCAGTTAGGCATTAATGTGAATAAGTATCATTTGTTTTACCAATTAAAGTACTATTGTTGTGGCCATGTTTATGTTGTATATCTATTCTTGAAATGGACATGTCATTCTCTTCTTCTGGGTTGCCCGTACAGTGATGCTTGGAATGAAATCGGGAGTTGATGTACCTTTCACGAAGGTTAGTTAACTGCAATTCTACTTCAAAGTTTAAGGGTATTATGTTAAAGCTTAAATATTAAAACGTTAATACAAATTCTTCATCAGTGAGTGTGTGTTTGCACACAAAGACACCTATTATCCACATGGATTCCTGTTCATTTTCATTATCAGACATATCTACAATCTTAAATGTTCGAAGAATAATATGATGTAGCTAAATTCAACATCAAAATGAACAAGTCATAGATGCCCTTACCCTAATCATTTAGGTGAAATATTTTTCTATTTTGAAATGTGGTTGGGCTAGGAGCTCTGTTGGTTGACTCGTTTAATTATTTCAGAACACGATAACAAGTTATTCAGCTAGGAAATTGGCAAAGATTTTATTTTCGGTTTATTAGTTTTATACCTGAAGAGGCTTTACCATTTAACTTTTGTCATAATTACCCCAATAATTTGTACATTATTTGAATCTGTCTGCAGGTTTATTTACACCTGATGATTCGTGATGCACATGACCGAAAGATGTCAAAATCTTTGGGCAATGTGGTTGATCCTAATTAAGTTTTTGGAATAACCTTGGAAGGTCTTCAAATTGAAAGAGGGTAACTTACTGAATTGAAGGTTGCCAAAGAGGGACAAAAAAAGGATTTTCCTAATATAAACGGATTGTTTAGAATCATAACCATGGGCGGATGCAAGAAGAAGGTATAGGGGTCCTAGGCCCCCAACAACCTCATCTCCTCCAC
>LUCG01207566.1:0-18029 GCA_001633085.1 Carthamus tinctorius | reverse complement strand
TATATATATATATATATATATTGTCAAATGGGTAAATTATGGGATAGATAGATGATAAACAAAGGGTAACAAAAATCACAAGAAGTCTGCCGAGGTGTGAAAAGACGGATTTACCCTTGGTGTGATACATACGGATACGGTAACGGGTGTGTGGGTGGATGAATAAAAGGGGGGTAAAGAGAAGAAATTTTCATTCTAAAGAAAATTTTAGAATTTTATTTTCTTTTTTCTTTTGTGTTCGTCTCCCACACCGCAACTCTCCCCAAATCGGTTTTTTCGTAACACAGAAAAACAAAAGATTTGCAGGCTAAACAGATTTCGTCTCCCAGCTATTGGTTTTCTAGGGTTTGCTAATCGATCTTGGTTCAATCTAAAGTCTTCGATTCATCGGAAGAAAGCTCTCGCGAGATTCGTTACGGTTTCGGATCCAGCGTTTCAGTTGGCTGAATTCTTCCTTTTTCGTAAGTTTTGTGTTTTTTTTGGATTCTAGGGTTTCGAATTTCGAGTGAGTTTTACTGATTTTAGGTGGATTCGTGTCCGATTCCCGTTCGAATTCGGGGATTCCTTGTGCTTATGGATGTGTGTTTGTTTTTATTCTGTTGAAACCCTACATTGGTGTTGGATTGGTTGCTGATTTCGTTTTGGTTTTTTGTTTGTTGGTTGAGTGGAATCAGGGGTTTTTGCGTGGAGATTTTGCCGAGATTTTTGTGTTGAAGCATGAGCATCGAGAGCCCCGGTGAAGGGGAGAAAAGCTAGGGTTTTGCTTTTTCGGCATTGCGAGGCGAGTATTTCCATGGGCGATGGAGGTGTTGCATGTGTGCCTTCGCTGCGATTCTCTATCCCTGAGACATTTTGCGGCGGTAATGACGGTGGTAAGTTCAACATCAAGGTTGCAGAAGACAAGGTAAATATGAAGCTGGCGAGACGAGACAAGTTTCCTTTAAAAACTGGAGAGCTGTGTGATGATGATAATAGTGAAGAGTTTTCAGTAGAAGAGAGAGAAGACAGAGTTGTTACAAACGGACATAAAGAAGAAGTTGAAGAAGGTGAATTGGGGGAATGGGAGAATGGGGAGTTTGTCCCTGAAAAACCCAGAAGGTTTGAAATCAAGAGCGAAATCGAGAAGGGCGAGTTTGTAGCGGATAGGTGGCGAAAAGGGGAGGTCGAGAAGGGCGAGTTTGTTCCGGGTAAGTGGCGGAAAGGCGGCGATTACTCAAATAGGAGGAGGGAGTTTGAGAATTCCGATTCCGGGCTCTCAAAAGGAGCTAAAGATGAAGTTGAGAAAGGCGAATTCATCCCAGACCGATGGCAGAGAAGTGAAGTGGCTAGAGACGACAATAGCTACTTGAAAATGCGACGCCATGATTCTGCCAAAGAGAAAGGATGGAAAACGGAGCGTGGCAGGACACCGTCGTCTTCCGGTAAGTATTCAGGCGAAAAAGACTCTAACCGAAATGGAAGTCAGTATACCAAGAAGTCTGCAAGGTGGGAAAATAACAACAGAGAGAGGACTCCAAGAATCAGCTCGAAAATAGTAGACGAAGAAGGGCTGCTAAAGGACGACTTTAGCAACGGTAAAAGCCATGCACGAGACTTCCCTTTAGGGAACCGTTTGAAGCGGCACAGTGTTCACAGCGACAGCAGTGACCGGAAACACCATGGTGAATTTAACGATTACGCACCCTATAAAAGCAGGAGAATTTCCGACGATGGAAGCCGGTCCACATACAATCCGGATCACTCTTACAAAAATTCTGCCTCTACTCGAAATGTTCAGTCAGACCGGTATTCCTCTAGGAACTGTGAATCTCCACTTTCTTCCAGGCCAGCATATGACAGACATAACAACAGTCCACGTCATCCTGAGCGGTCCCCACGTGAGCGGCCACGTCAGCATGATCACCGCAGTCCAGTCCGCCGTGATAGGTCCCCATATGGTCGAAATCGTCATTATGATCACAGAAATCGAAGCCCGAGTTATTCGGAACGATCCCCACGTGAGCAAGCGCGTGGCCATGATCGTAGGGAGCGGACTCCAAGTTTAACGGAAGCTTCCCCACACAATCGCGGTAGGGCCAGTAATTACCGCGAGATCAGTCGAAAGACAGGCGCAAGTGAAAAAAGGAAGAGTCATTATGAGATTAGAAGCCAAGAAGAGAAAGTGAATTCAAGGGAGCCTATTGGAAGGGAGGTACAAGTCTTGGCAAAAGAGTCTGAAATAAGAACCACTCTCGATGCTTGTGATGGATCTTCTGACAAAAATACCCGCCAGACGTCTCACAAGGAAGACTTGAAGCAAGCCCAGGAGGTCAATGGAGCTGCCGAGGAACTCCTTTCAATGGAAGAAGACATGGATATATGTGACACCCCACCACACGTTCCTGAAGCCGAAACAGAAGTTTCGATCACAGGAAAATGGTTCTACTTGGATCATCATGGTGTGGAACAGGGGCCATCTAGACTATGCGACCTAAAGATGCTTGTGGAAGAAGGGTTTCTTGTGTCTGACCACTTGGTCAAACACCTGGACAGTCAAAGATGGGTAACTGTTGAAAATGCAGTTTCGCCTGTAGTCACTGCTAACTTCCCTTCCAACTTTCTTGACACTGTCACTGAGCTGGTTAGTCCCCCTGAAGCTCCTGGAAATCTGTTAGTAGATGTTGGTGAGTTGGCTTCAGCTAGTACTCAGGTAGGTGAAGAGGTGTTGGCTGTTTCTGCAGAAACAAGTAATGACACAGAGTCTCAAGAAGGTCTTCGCATTGACGAAAGAGTCGAAGCGCTTTTTGATGGATTTCAGAGCATTCCAGGCAAAGAACTTGAGACTGTTGCTGGTAATGGTTTTTGACTTTTTCATGTACACTCAAACTTTTCTTGATTTCATACCCTTAATCTTTAATTTAACAATATTTTTGTTCGCATTTGGAACTTCTTTTTTGCAGAAGTACTGCAAATGACGTTTTCAAATGGTGAGCTGCAGAGATGGGGATATTCAGAAGGTACTATTTTGTTTTATGTATTTCATTCCCTTTTAAAATTTGTTTTCCCATCATAGTAGTTACCATTTCTATCAAAATGACATCATATGACTTATAGAGCATGTTCCTTTTAGATGGTTGAACTTGGTTAAATATACGCTAGTTGTCACCCACTTACAAGGAATGTATCTGACAAGACATGTCACGTTAGGTTTCAAAATTCAAATTGCTAAAATATGAAAGAGAATAAAAGTCCAGTTTATGGGAGGCCCACACACCTTTCTGATATGTTTCTTTTGGAACGAAGTGATGATGCTTGAATGCCGGGCATTATCGTTGGCTATATCGAGTTATAGACATAAGATATGTGTTTGTGCTGGATTTAGATCTGCTTGGTTATTGTTTCCATGTTTACTTGAACACTCTGCAGTATGGCAGTAGTGATCTTTATCCCTCTCCTGCTTATGATTATATTAATGTCAGTTAGAGATGCCAAATCTAACCCAAAAAGTTGCATGCTTTGAGACTTAATTAAGTAGATTTTGAAATGATTATTTTTGTTTCGGGAAACAAATCTGAAATATCAGCCAGATGAGATTTCCACCTTTTTATGGTATATAGATGAGATTTTTAAATGTGATACTTGAAGATGGTCCTGCCATTATTTGACTCCGAATCTTACTCTGTGAATGCTTTAGTAAGATCTGGTGTAGGTCTGTAACTTGTAAGGATGTATGCTAACTCCTAACTTATTGTGACTCACTTTCGAAGAGCTTATATTCCATCTAAGGGTTAGCTACCTTTATACTGAATCTGCAGTTGTGGAAGTTTTGTAACATCGGGAGATAGTCCCTTTTTCTCTTCTCTTGATCAAATTTATTTGTTTGATTTTATTAGTAGCATTATTCTTTTATTTCTAAAGATGAAAAGAGGGCTCTAGTTGTTTACATGGCATTTATTTTACATCATATTAATTTATTCCATCTGATCAACAGAAAATACAAAGTTTGACTTCACACAGTTTAATAAGTTTTTTCTTACTACTGATCAAATGCCAATCAGTCTCGCTAATAACTTCTAGTTATTGCTAACGGGCCAATAGGTAAATTTGGGAAGCAATCATTCCCAAAAAAGCAAATGCTGCGTTTCTTTGGGGTATTCCAAAATATAGGTGTTATGTATTTCAAGGATGGAAGGAGTAGTAGCAACCACCTAATTTATGTGGAAGCCAAAAAACTGTTCGCGAGAACTGAAATCAAGACAGGGATGGGACCTAATATCTTTTGTCTTCTGTGCGTATATGGAAATGAGAAGAACATACTGATAAGTTTCTGTACTTTGAAATGTTTACCCAAACAAAGTGGGCCAACCCCCTCTTCACAATGGTACCATCCTGATGTTTGTTGGTTGATTTACATTTAGGCCTTTGACGTCCGAGGCATGCTGGAGTAGAATGGTTTATTTTGAAGGAATAAAAAATGGTGTTTGGTTAAAACTTTAGAACGGAAACAGGTCCAATGAGAATGTTCATTCTACCAATCTCTTGTTTTTGCAAGCACATACATTCTTAGATCATTCTACTCATCCCAGCTGAACAAAGCACAATGATGCTACATAAATGGAAATAGGAGGTCCATTTGTTTTCCCAATAAACAATTTTATTTGGTGGATCTCAATTATGTGTTTTGATAAGAAAATAAATAAGACGTCATTTTGGGTTCCCTTCACTTCAGGCAAGGTGAAAAGAAAATAGGAACCACAAATCGGAGAATGAACTAAGTTGGTGTACATGAACGAATTAGAACAATGCTTTTCTGACCAACATTTGTGATACCTGCCAAAATGGTACGGTCCATTTATATTGGACCCTTCACATGTGAAGATGACATTATACCTGTTTTCTGTATCAATTTCATTGTGTAAAAAGTTCTCTTAAAAATAGAAGCTCAAGAAGGAATTACCAAAACCTAACCCATGCCATACTTGCCTTGCTCTCCGTTTTAAGCTCAACATGTCATTTTTGTTATTAAGTGTAGATTCATATATTATTTGGTGTATGCTACCATTGTATGCATTCCCTTGGTTCTTTTATGATCGTGAATATTAATAGGTGTTATGTTTGATGTGCTAACAGGTTTCACATTTCAACAAAGTGAGATTGGGGATCATGACAATCTCAAGACGGGCGAGGACGTATCTAGTCACACCGAGTTTCCATCTAAAGAAGTTGCAGATATATGGCCAACCGGACCTGCACCTTCTGACAGGGATTCTTCATTCGAATTCGGAGATACTTGTGACTGGTTTTCCGGCCGATGGTCGTGCAAGGGTGGCGACTGGAAGAGGATCGACGAGGCTGGTCAAGATAGATTTTGGAGAAAGAAGTTCGTTCTTAACGATGGTTATTCTTTGTGTCAGATGCCAAAGTCTGGGCATGAAGACCCTCGTTGGCATCAGAAAGACGAGCTGTATCACTCTTCTCATAGCAGGAGGCTCGATCTTCCGGCTTGGGCTTTTAACCCATCGGACGAGTCAACCGAGTACCGGTCGAGTCAAACAAAGAATTTCGGTGTGAGGGGAGTGAAGGGAATGATGCTCCCGGTGGTCAGGATAAACACTTGCGTCGTTAAGGATCATGGGTCGTTCGTATCGGAACCCCGCATGAAAGCTCGAGGGAAGGAAAGATACTCTTCGAGGCCGAGTCACCGTTACGGTGTGACTAACGATTCCAAGAGATCGTCGGAGGAAAGTGTTTCCCGCCGGAAAAGTAGTCATGAACAAGCCCATCATCATGCCTCGTGGAAGAGCATCATGTCTCTTAGTATGCCAAAAGACCATCTTTCTACTAGAGATGACTTGCAGTTAAATCTTGGTGATTGGTATTATCTTGACGGGGCGGGGCATGAGCGGGGGCCGTTGCCATACTCGGAAATTCAAGCCTTGGCCGATCAAGGTGTCATCCAGAAGCAGAGCAGCGTTTTCCGGAAGTTTGATAAACTGTGGGTCCCGGTGACCTCTGAAGGTGTGAGAAAGATTGATGCAGAGAACTCTAGTGATACGTCTGGAGCGTCGGCTTTGGAAACGATGGATGGTATACAGAGCGGGACCCATGCGGTTTCTAGTTCGTTCCACAATTTGCATCCTCAGTTTATTGGGTATACTCGAGGAAAGCTTCATGAATTGATCATGAAGTCGTACAAGAGTCGGGAGTTTGCTGCAGCCATAAACGAGGTTTTAGACCCATGGATTAACCTCAGACAGCCGAGGAAAGAAATAGAGAAAAGCATATATAATCCAGCCATCACTAACAAGTTTGCAAGATCAGGTATTAAGAACTCTTTCGTATCTCTTTTGCTGTATATAATTGTCTTTTTCAATTGCTATAAATTATAATGCTATCAACGTACTCCTGTGGGATACCTCTTTTCTTAAAATTTAACTTCTATATAATCTTTGGGCACAGATCAAGCTAACAAAAGGGCTCGTTTTCTGGGTGATGGATTTGACGGAGATTATGAGTTACAAGATGGTATATCTACATTGGAAAAAGACGAATGCCCGTTTGAAGATCTGTGTGGCGATGTTACTTTCTGCAGAGAAAAAAGTGAGGAGTCAGTGGTGGAGAATGAAAGTTGGGGCTTACTAGACGGACAGGTGTTGGCGAGAGTTTTTCATTTCCTTAGAACTGATATAAAATCGCTTGTTTATGCCAATTTGACTTGTAAGCACTGGAGATCTGTTGTGAAGTTCTACAAGGATATCTCTAGACAGGCTGACTTGTCTTCGATGTCAAATTGCACAGACTCTATGATCCGCAACATAATGGTCAGTTGATAGTTGATACTTTCTTCTGCTCTTAATGACAATTTTCTTTTTTCCTTCCGTTTTAAGTAAAAGTTGCATCTTAAGGGTGTGATTGGTACACTGGACATAACAGAACAAAGATTATTGTTCCACGTTTGGAAGGACTTTTATGTGGAACAGACAGGAACTGAGTGGAGCACGGTGGAACATACTTATATTTTACCAATATAACCTCAAAATAAAACTCAATTCTCTTCTAAAACATCAAATATACCTTCCTCTAATTCTCTTTACATTTTATTCACTTTTAAAATTTTAATTGTTATTTTTTTATGCTCTTTAAAATTTCAGTTTATTGTCCTTATTTTATACAGTTCAAATATTTTGGTTAATTTATTAAATGTTAATATAAGAAATATTATAGAAGGTTTCAAGAAAGAAAATAAATAATATAGAAAAATTATAAGAAACTAGTTAAACCTTTCATTTTGGTGTTATTTTAATCATTTTGACAAAAAAAAATTTATGTTATGTTATGCTTTAAAAAATATTTATTTTATTATAAGTTAATCAATTACATTATTAATCAAACTATATAAACAACTCATTAAGAGTAAATTGATCATTTTATCTGTTTTGTCCAGTCCTGTCTTACCAAAAGTCGAACAACTGTTCTGGCTTGTTCTGTTCCATTCTGTCCTGTCTGGATACCAAACACACCCTAAAAGTATGCCCTTTAAGCATGATTGGAAGTGAGATGGTTGTATTTGATGACATTAAATTCAATCTTTCCTTGCAGAATGGTTATAATAAAGAGAAAATTACTTCCTTGGTTCTACGCGGTTGCACAAAAATAACACCGGGCATGCTCGAAGAAATTTTGGGGTTGCTCCCGAGTCTATCATCTGTAGATATCAGAGGTTGCAGCCAGTTTGATGACTTGTCTTCTAAATTTCCAAATATCATATGGTTCAAGAGCCGGACCCCACAGTCGACAATGAGTGAAAGGACTTCATCGGTTTTCAGAACTTATGATAGTCGGGATAGTCACGTGGAGGATTCTAGCGGGCTTCGAGATTATTTCGAAAGCCTCGACAAGAGAGACGCATCGAATCAGTTATTCCGAAGAAGCTTGTATAAACGTTCGAAGGTGTTTGATGCCAGAAAATCATCGTCGATGCTATCTAGAGATGCCCAGTTGAGGCGCTTGGCGATGAAGAAATCTGAAAATGGGTATAAGAGGATGAAAGAATTTCTGGCTTTGGGTTTGAAGGACATCATGAAGGAGAATACATTCGATTTTTTCGTTCCGAAAGTACTATATTACTGGCTTAATTTTTCTTTTCTTTTCGTTTCGGGTTATCTGCTTATTGCTAGAACTAACTTACTTTTTGATGGTCAGGTTGCTGAAATCGAGGGTAGAATAAGAAGTGGCTATTATGCCGGACGGGGGTTGAGCTCTGTGAAAGATGATATCAGACGAATGTGTAGGGAAGCAATAAAGTAAGTTCCGTTTTTGACTCTTCTGTTTGTAATCATAACAAGTTGGGAACAACCACCATTACAACCGCAAACATATGATAGATAAGATTCTATTCTTGGTATAATCTACACAACCCCCACAGTTGCTTAACAGTTTGGTGCTAGATGATTAAGTGGTCAGAATGATTAAGACTTAAGAGATTCTTATAATATAGTGCAAAATGAAATATGGTTGTTTGGTAATTGTTCACAATGAAATTTTGGTGCTGAATGGTTAAGGGAGGCCCAATATACAAAATCATTCACAGGGTTTTAAAACCATTAAGAAGCAGATCTTTTTTTGCCAAACAAGATTTACCTCTTAGCGATTCAGAGGCTGCCTCTTAATGGAACTGTTAAGAGGTAAACAAACAGCCATTGCCTAATCTAATGTGGTTGATATGACAATGTATTACGATATTCTTAAAGTGGGGACTGATTAAAACAACATAATTGCTATGATTACCTTGTCTATTCTATATATAGCAATTTATGATTACCTTGTCTATTCTATATATAGCAATTTAAAACAATCTAAAAAAACTAAAGTAAACAACGATATCAACTTTGGCGGCAAGTAGTACTCAAAGAGCTTTTAGTCTTCCTTGTGTGTGGAAATCAAAGAATTGCATGGCTGTTTATGCTGTAAGCCGACAATGGCCAACTCAGCTTTCTGCCGATGTTTATTCTGCTGTTATCTTTCCGGATTGAATACATATGCTGCTTGTTATTTTGTTCTTTTTTTATGCTAAGAAATGCTTTGATTATTCATTTTTTACCGAGCTTTCTTTTTAATCACCATTACGTATTTTGTTACTCCAGAGCAAAAAATAAAGGGGATGTCAAAGATATGAACCGCATCATCACATTATTTATTCGGCTTGCCACGAGTTTGGAGGATCGTTCTAAATTTTCCATCGAGAAAGATGCAATGATGAAGAATTGGAAAGACGACTCTCCTCCAGGGTTCTGTTCTTCTTCAAAGTCGAAGAAGCTCAATAGAGAAAGAAAGTACACGGGTAGAAGTAGTGGGTTTATTAATGGCAGTAACGAACATGGATATTACGCATCTGATCGCGAAATCCGAAGGCGGTTATCCAAGTTAAACCGAAAATCTCTCGATTCCGGAAGCGATACATCCGACGATCGTTCCCGGTCCTCAGAAGAAACGGAGACCGATAGTGAGAGCAGTTCCTCTGATACAAATAGCGATGTGGATACACGATCGGAAACCGGAGCATCGGAGTCGAGAGGGGACGGTTACGTGAGCGCTGATGAGGGATTTGATTCGTTGACCGACGACCGGGAATGGGGCGCTCGCATGACGAAGGCGAGCCTCGTTCCGCCGGTAACGAGGAAATATGAAGTGATCGATCACTATGTTGTCGTAACGGATCACGAAAGCGTGCAACGAAAGATGCAAGTGACATTACCTGAAGACTATTCCGAGAAGCTGCTTGCCCAAAAGAACGGAACCGAGGAATCCGACATGGATTTCCCCGAAGTTAAAGACTATAAACCCAGGAAGCAGCTCGGAGACGAAGTGATCGAACAAGAAGTTTACGGCATAGATCCCTACACGCATAATCTTCTATTAGATTCGATGCCGGAGGAATCGGATTGGCATCTTTTGGATAAACATGTGTTCATCGAAGACGTGCTTCTTCGCACCTTGAATAAGCAAGTAAGAGCTTTTACGGGTACTGGCAATACCCCCATGAAGTATTCGTTGAGGCCCGTGATCGAGGATATACTAAAAAGTGCAAAAGAAGACCATGATTCACGCACAGCTGAGCTTTGTCAGTATATGCTGAAGGCTATGAGTAGCCGTCCTGATGACAATTATGTTGCTTATAGAAAGGTATGTGTTCACTTATTGTATTATGTCGTTCAAATATCTGAACCAAGTATGGGCGTAAACGAATCGAGTAGTAGGTTAATCGAGCCAGGATCAAAAAATTAATACTGATATTTTTTGAGCGAGCTCGATGCTCATTTATGGGTTTGAGCTCGAATAATTTTTATATTTTTATTGTATGATTAATAAATGTTTAAACTGTCTTGTTTCTGCCATTTGTACTTATATTTGTCTCTTAATTCAGGGGCTCGGTGTTGTTTGTAACAAAGAATCTGGTTTCAGTGAAGACGATTTTGTTGTAGAGTTTTTAGGAGAGGTAAGGATACACACTTGTTTTACCACTTGACACTTGTTATTGATATTTAATGTTGGTATGATTTTTTCCTTAAAATGTAAAGATTCAAAGTTGTGTTTGTTTCATATGGGTCGTATGTTGTTAGGTTTATCCTGCTTGGAGATGGTTCGAGAAGCAAGACGGTATTCGTGGTCTGCAAAAAGACAGTAAAGAGCCCGCACCCGAATTCTACAACATCTATCTCGAGAGGCCGAAGGTATTTTTTTAAGTTAATGAAATGTCGTTCACCAACATATCCGGTGATTTTAGAAACTTCACCTTATCACGTTTCTATTGTGGATTTCAGGGGGATGGTGACGGTTATGACCTGGTTATAGTTGATGCAATGCATAAAGCCAACTACGCTAGCCGAATTTGTCATTCGTGTAGACCAAATTGTGAAGCAAAGTATGTTAAATTTACTTTTCATACACATTTTAAACATCAATTCGTTTTCTACTTATATTACATCCACCTTTTGATTTTAGTTATTAAGTTTTTTGGTCAAAAACTAAATTTATGGATATTAATTCTGAAACTTGAAGCAGAGGTTTGTTTGATTTCAAAAGTTGAAGTAAGAAAATTAACAAATAATGAAGAAAATATAAACGATATTTTGATACACTGATTACAGTATTCTGTGGTTTATCTTGGCAACAGAGTTACCGCTGTTGACGGTCAGTATCAAATTGGCATCTATAGTGTACGGCCTATCGTATACGGAGAAGAAGTTACTTTTGATTACAACTCTGTTACGGAGGTGAGCTTATTATACCTTCCCTGCCTTTAATGTAGTTGTCATAATATAAATAATTATTCAGATGATGAGTAATCTTTTTATGGCGTAATTATATTGATATAGAGTAAAGAAGAATACGAGGCGTCTGTTTGCTTATGTGGCAGCCAAGTTTGTCGAGGGAGTTTTCTGAATTTGACCGGTGAAGGGGCTTTTCAAAAAGTAAGTCCTGAATATGAGCAAGTTTAGTGTAAATATTCTATTATCCAAATGGAATGGAATGTAATTCTGATTTCTTGGTTTTTTTTTATCAGGTGCTAAAAGAATGCCATGGAATTCTAAATCGACATGAGTTGATGTTGGAGGCTTGTGAAGTAAATTCTGTATCAGAAGAGGATTATATTGAATTGGGTAAAGCCGGACTCGGTAGCTGTTTGCTTAGTGGGTTGCCTGATTGGCTGGTTGCATATACCGCTCGAGTGGTATGAATATCATCTCTCTCATTCAGTTGTTGAATGCGAACATTTCCATGAAAAGCGGATTCTGACTCTTAATTTGATTGTAGGTAAGGTTCATCCATTTTGAAAGAACGAAGCTTCCGAAGGTGATTCTAACTCATAATTTGGAAGAGAAGAGGAAATACTTGATTGATATTTGCATGGATACTGAGAGAAACGAAGCTGAAATTCAGGTAAACGTCATCAAAAGAAACCTCCAAATTACGAGTAGCTTGGTATACCGTATATGTAGTTGCTTATCAAGATCAACTATGTAGAAAACCAATTATTCATTATTTTTCATGATGAATATACCTAAATATTCTTGAATGCTATTCATGATATGTATTGTGAATAGTTCATGAATCGTTGATTATTCATGATGAATATACCTAAATATTCTTGATATGCATTGTGAATAATTCATGAATAGTTGGTTCTTGCGGTTCTTAAAATGTTTACCTTTCTAAATGAAGCTGCCCAAGTTGCTTCTTTTCCTTTTTTTCCCCTTCAAAATTCCATTTATTTTCTTTCACTTGGCTTAATGTATTGCTTAATTGAGACAGGCTGAGGGTGTTTTTAATCAAAGGATTCAGAATTTGGCTCTTACGTTGGACAAGGTACTGCTTGTTTCTCGATCAAAAATCTCGACTTCAGCTTTTTTATTTTTATTTTATTTTTATGAACTCTACTTGTTCTGTTTATAGGTGAGATACGTCATGCGAACCGTTTTCGGAGACCCCAAGAATGCTCCGCCATTATTAGAGAAACTCACTCCGAAAGAGGTGGTTTCTTTCGTCTGGAAAGGCGAGGGATCGTTTGTCGAGGAGCTTATCCAGTGTATCACACCGCATTTGGAAGATGGACACCTGAACGATCTAAGGGCCAGTATTCGTGCTCACGATCCATCTTCCGACGATATTCAAGGCGGGCTCCGAAAATCTCTGATATGGTAAATGAAACATCCTGTGAAACGGTGAAATCGCCTCGTTTCGTGTCGATCGTGTATTGACATCTGTTTGTCTTCCAGGTTGCGAGATGAAGTCCGGAACCTGCCGTGTTCATATAAATGTCGGAATGATGCCGCTGCTGACTTGATACACATTTATGCTCACACAAAGTACTTTTTTAGAGTTCGGGTGAGTCCAATTCCATTGGGTTTGACTTTGACTTTGTTGAATTCATGTCTAGGGACGAGCCTCGGATACCATTTTTTCGAACTGGGACCATGTATTCGGTTTGGTTCTTGGTTTGGTTCCAAGTATTCGACAAAATGGGTATTTGGGATTTTCCCGAAAAATCCCAAAACAGATCCAGAATATTGAAACAGATTTTTTTTAAAATATTTCTTAGGTATGCATATTACCGTCTCCTAAACTACCCAAACCTTCTCCCTAAGTATCCGAAAAATCAGTACCTCTACATAATCATCAAAAAATTGGTATCCCTGCATACATTTAATATTGAACTTTGGACTGTTTGGGTTTGGGTTTGAAACGATTTGAAGCTTTATGAAGATATTTGGGTTTGCGATTTGCGTTGTTACAAATCTGATATATTTTCATATTCTCGATCCTAGTACCGATTTACTCGTTCTGAAACCGAACCGATATCCGGTTCGGTTTCCGGTCCTACTTTTTATTCCCATAAAATTTCGGTACCAACCTGTTTGGTACCGGTCCAGTCCCCAATCCCATTGCTATTCACGTTCATTGTTCTTATTTTTTGTCGATAAATTGTTTTTGTAGGAGTATGAGACGGTCGTATCGCCGCCGGTTTACATTAGTCCGCTCGACCTGGGCCCGAAGTCAGCGGAAAAATTGGGGCCGGGATTGCATGAATATCGAAAGACATATGGCAAGAACTACTGTTTAGGACAGCTCATCTTTTGGCATAACCAAGCTTTTGCAGAGCCGGATTCGAACATGATCAGGGCTAGCCGGGGTTGCTTATCGTTACCGGAAATTGGCTCGTTTTATGCCAAAGTCCAGAAACCGTCACCGCAGCGTGTCTATGGCCCCAGAACCGTCAAGTCCATGCTTGCTAGAATGGTCAGTTTTTCTTTCGCTCTTATTCGTCCGTAACCGTTAAAACTAGCTTTTTGAAAAGCTACTTAAATAAGCTCTAGGGTTTTTTCCATACTTCTTTTCTTCCAATTATGCGGTTATATTTTTTGAATTAATTTTGCAATACGATTTTTTAGATTATTATTGCCATCTAGCTTATCTGCTAGTTTAACCGAGCATGACTAGTTTATTGGTTAACAACTAGTTTGCCAAACATAGTGTTAGGGTCCATTTACCGATGTAAATTGGGTAAATTCCTTTGTTAAATAGCATAGTATAAGTGTCTTTTACTTGATACCCAACTACCCACCAAGTGGGAAGAGTAATCACCCTCACTTACCGGGTAATTGCTGCATGGTTTGATGCAAGATGATTAAGAGGCTCTTATGATATAGTGCAAAATTAAATATGGTGGTTTTGTAGTTCAAAATGAAATTATGGTGTGAAGGGTGACCCAAGAAACAAAATCGTTCAGAGGGTAGTCATTAGTCTTTCATCTTTGAACAATGAGGATTTATTGGGTTTGTTTTGTTTGGTATACTGAAGGGCGTTTTGGGCATGTTTCTTTTTCCAGGAAAAGCAGCCGCAGAGGCCGTGGCCCAAAGACAAAATATGGTCGTTCAAGAGCAACCCGAAAGTTTTTGGTAGTCCGATGTTAGATGCCTTGTTAAACAAGGCTCCTTTAGATAAAGACTTGGTCCATTGGTTGAAACACCGACCACCGATTTACCAAGCCATGTGGGACCGATAACCGACCGACGACCCTAACTCGAGAAACCGAGCCCTAGATTCGATTCGTTGCCCGAACCGAGCGAGCCTGCAAGACGGGGTTATGACTTGGATTCGGCCCGAGAAGGTGCATTTCTGGGTGGCTTCTTTTGATATTCTTGTGTACAGCTACAGTATCTTTTTTTTGGCTCTTTTGTAGGTTTTGTAATTTGTAATTCATTATTGGGTAGGTGAAGAAGTAAAAGTAAAAGTAAGAGTAAAAGTAAAATTTTCTTTTTCTTGTTTTTGTTTATGGTTATTTACCTCATTATATGAGAAGTGAAAAGGGAAATGGACATCTTTTTTGAGGTTCTTACTTTTTTTTCTTTATTACCACTACCAATAACCATAGTTGATGATAACTTGTGAATATGTTTCTTTAAATCTTCATGTTTGTGGAAAAAGTAATGTGTTTATCAATCTTACCAATTATAGTTTCTTTTTTTGGAAAGGTTTATCTAGGTTTTGTCTAACACTACATCTTTCGTAATTTGGTAATTAAGTGACGGCTGTTTGAGATTAAGTCTGATCACAAGAGATGTGATATTCCATCACATCTTTTTTGTGGTTCCAATTACACTTGGTTGGTACAAAGTATTGGAAGTCATGTAATGTGTATTGTATGGTATATGACTTCAATTATTTATTAGTTTTTTGGTATTTTTTTGTGTGTATTGAATTCAATATTGTAAATATTAACAATTATTTTTAACATATGTAAGATTTTCGAAATTAAAAACCATTAAACATCATATATACATGGAAAATTAATGTATCACCTGAAATTTGAAGAAACTGATAAGTTTTCGTATATTTAACTTGAAGTAGCTATAAAATCATTATAAATATGTACAAACCGAAAAAGAGTGATAAAAAATACTATTGGTTGGTAGATAATATAAGATTTACACAATAATGAAGTAAAAAACTTGGTATCATTTACTTATTTTATGTAGCTAACTTTTTGTAGAAATGAATTTCACATCATGTCATTTGATTATCAAGTGTGATACCATCTAATGAGAAGGACTAGTTATGTACAAGTGTGAACTTTAGAAGCTACTAGTCCTATCTTTAATGAAAGTTTTTGACTAAATTAAAATTACAAACAAATTTATTTGAAATGAATTCATCCGGCATATCTTGATACATCTTATTAATGTTGATTTTCAATTAGAATTAATTTAAAGACAGAATCCGTTCTTACTAACCTTAGCACTTGCATTGCTACCCTGAACCCTCAGCCTTTAATTTTTTGGGTTAATGACTTATATGAGTAACAAACTCACCATTTTGAATAAATAGTACCATTTTTGGGGATTTCTTTCGGTGTCGAGCTTCAGGTGAGTTCCCTTGTGCTTTTACTTGAATTTAAACATGTTTATAAATGTTCTATCACGCTGGAAATGGTTAAACGCTTCCACTTGATGTTTGAACTTGAAATACTCATAGGCATACTTTTATTTCAATTATATGGTTTGAAATGTGATAATTGATCGAATGTGTTATAACTTGTGATGGATGGGTGCGAGTGGCACGGAGGCGGTATCGAGGCTTTGGGATGGACTTGGTCCCTTAGCTATTGATTTGGGTGAACTTGACCCTTATCTGATCTTCGGGATGGACTTGGTCCCTTAGATGAACATTGGGATGGACTTGGTTCCTTAGCTATTGATTTGGGTGTACTTGGCCCTTATCTGATCTTCACGATGGACTTGGTCCCTTAGATGAACATTGGGATGGACTTGGTCCCAATGTAAACTCTTGGCATGACTTGAATTGGTTTTAAGCACGTAGAATGTATGGCCTCCGTGTTTCCTCCCAATCCCTTGGTTTGTTGAAATGTTAAACTATGATCGTTATTTTAAATATTGGGAATTCACTAGACCTTTCGGTCTAACCCTCGTTTCCTTCCAAATGTTGTTTTAATAATCATTTCCAGGAACTGGTACTAGAACCGGGTCGTCAAGGGGAAGGAGAAAGTTTGAGTCACGAGTTGGATTGGAGCTAGAGATCGAGATGTTAGCTAGTTTCCTTTTGACCTTATGATACTCTCAGTTGTAGTTGAACCCTATTTTGGGCTATACTTATTGTCTTTGGATTGGCATTTAAATATTTTGATATTGTGGAGACCGGTTTGGTCGAATTTTATCCTTTATGAGAATTAAGGGATTTATCTTAGATTGTGGGTCGTTACACGTGTCACACAGGAATGCTACCCATAAGTATGTAAACCTATAGGGTCATACACAATTGAATAAGTTTGCTTCCATTAGAAAGAAATACGGGAAAATCATATTTGACGGTTAAATAATCATTTTTTTGAGGAATAAATATGAAATTTATGTGAAAGTGTAATTAGGATAATTATTAGGATCTAGAAATCTCTTGAGGATCTCTGAAACATTTAAGGATTCAAGTTTAGTACTAAGACCCATTATTCTACACAATCCAAATTTTTTGATATTGCTGGGGTAGGAAATATATCCTATATTTTGGGAAAAAAAATATCATAATAAGACTGCAATTCTAAAAGTTTTATTCTTGTGTTATTGGTCCAAGCATAATGCTTCTAGCAAAATTAAACACTAGTTGAAGTGAAGTTAGATCGGCACCAAAGTGGAAATGATTGTCATCTAGTTGATTGAAGACCAATATCGTATAATTCATATTTGACAAGTATTGTATGGTAAGCCGATTTGGAGTGCAAGTTTGGCTTACAAAATCTCACCAGTTCATGTTCTGGTATGGAAACATGCACTACATATTAGCCAAATATTTTCCAAATGTACTTTTTAATTATACTATGGTTCCTTTAGTCTTCACTCTACAACAAAAAGGATGGGTTCGGGTAACAAACCTGTATATAATATTGTTAAGATATCCAAAGGCTTAAATGAAACGTACAAACATGGATTGATAAGAAAATGGGAAGAAGACATACATTAAAGTTGGCACACAACATTTTACACTTTAGTGGTTGTAAAAGGCAATTCTTGTGAATGTTGCAACTCACCGATTCGACATAAAGACCGAGTCTTAGTTTTTAGGCAAATTGGCATCAAAAACTATCCCAGTTCTTCAAATCTGTTGGAGTACCTTCTATTACCATTTTAGTATCTCTTTGTGAGCAAATTTGTCATCGATAGATGGTTTAGGTTAGTCATTTCTTCCTGGTTTCTTCAACAATTTGTAATTCGTTAATTCGTTTTATTTACTTATAAGAAGGCATAATTGAAAAAGTGAAAGTTTGTGTTCGTATTTAAGCCCTCATTTTTACAAACACTTTCTGTGTTAGTCATTACCCAACAAATATCAACAAATTGCAACCTCTTTGATCTATTAATTCACTTTTGAAAATTCAATGTATGAGTTGATATGCAATTTATGATAAACTTTAGGGTTTTAAAAAAAGTGTCGTATTAGCTAATTTTATAGGACACTTTTGAGAAGTGTCCTATAAACTTTAT